>JARDUL010230890.1:0-13392 GCA_030265205.1 Dirona pellucida
CAAAAAAAAAACCAAACCAACAACCCAAAAAACACCCCCAAAACAAAACCAAAAACAAAACAAAAAAACCAAACAACAACAAAAAAACCAAACAAACAACTAAACAATTATTCAACGTCCAAAAAGGGGAAACCCAAAACGTCTTTTCCATCGTTCATCTTTGTCACCCTGAGGCTGCACCATTACTCATTGTTCCATTTGACCAGATTGCCAGCTTCAGAAGGCTGCAACTAATTTTTTTTTCGACGCTACTTTGATTTTACTCCCCAACACCATTTCTGATTCTGAATGATGATTTGCAGAAGACATTAGAGCTACCCATCATTGCACAAATATATCATTATCCTCAGTTGTATTTTAAATGCAGTTTTTTTAAAAGAATCAGTGAATAAACAGAGATTATAAGTTCGTTCACCTGTGAAGATCGCAAGATTAACATTTTGCCATCAAAATGTAAAAAAAAAAGAAGCGCTCGCTGCATTCGAGCTGTTGAAAACGCACGCACGCACACTTGCGTGCAAACTAGCATATTATCTATAATAATATTAGAAAAAATCCTATTCATTTAGGCCTATTATTGTTTACCAAGTTTGCGAGAGTGCCAATTTGGCGTTTTAGTTGCGCATTTACAACTTCCCTAAATCCCTTTAGACAGACTGATAGTGGGATAATGTAACAGTGCCAGTGAGAGACAAGAACAGAAAATAGAAAAAAGATTTCTGTCGACCGGGGGAATCGAACCCATGCCTGCCACGGCAACTCCGCCTCGCCGCAAACAGAGAACAGCCCACTACCTCTGTACTAATCCGCCACCTAAATCCCTTTAGGAGGAATGAGGGCTGCCAGAAGCTAAAAATCCAAATAGAAGGTATGAAAAAACAAGGGAAAATGGTAAAGCTTCAAATCATAGACATGTAATAAAACAATGAACGTTTCGGGTCTCCCCTTCATCAGCAAACAAACGAACTACAAAAAACACAAAACACAATGGTCTATGATTTTGAAGCTATACCATTTTCCCTTGTTTTTTCATACCTTCTAAATCCGTTTACCACAGCCATAGCTCCATCCCACGGCATATTTCTTTGGTAGCAAAACTTATTTTCCCGTTGCCTTTGACACATTCCATTGTGTTGTTAGAGTTTTTTCAATACATAATATTGATTTATTTCAGGAAACCATTATGCCATTCAGACAACAAGTATTATGAACTCCTGTTATGTCTCCTTCAACTTCAATGACATAAAAACATTCATAGTGTTTGGGTTTGAGTTCAGCGCTTGTAACAAAAACACACAATGTTGAAAACAGAAAACAAACAAACACAGTAACAGAGTTTCGACATTCGACAGATCTTTAAATGGCCCACAGAATTGCCAAACTTGCAACACAGTTTGGGTTCCCTCTCGTAATATGGATCTGACAGACTCGCTGCTACCGTCACCCGTCACCGTCACTCTTCCGTTCAGTGTTCAGTCGCTCAGCTAAAATCTCATTCACTCACGGACTCACGGTTTCACCATCTATTTTCAAAATGGCGGAAGCGTCAGACGATGATAGTAGATTGGAATGAGGCATTGTATTAGTAATTAGTGAGCAAACTTGACAAGTTTCTCGACGAAAGTCTAAACCATAGATTAACTTTTTACGATAATGACTTTCCACCACAGAATAAATCACCTCAGATCAAGGTAAATAAAAGTAGGCGTTTATTTTTTTGTTAAGAAAAGTCGCTAAGGCAAGGCGAAGACCAAATGGAAAGGCAGTGCAGTCAGTCAGTGGCACTAGTACTAGTATCTAGAGTACTAGTACTAGTACTACTAGTGGCAGTGGCAGTAGGAGTAGGAGTAGGAGGGACACTGACGCACTGTGACTGGGACACTGAGTACGAGTGAACAGTGTGTGTGAGTGAGTGATCAACTGCCAACACTTTCATGTTATTATCTGTTATATATAGAAGAATAGAACCAGAAGAATTGAAAGTGAAAGTGGGGCTGAGATTGGAGAAGGATGTGGGTGGTTTCCATGTCAATGCCAGTCAGTTGTTATTATTATTATTATTATCATTAGTATTAGTGTGGGTGGACTTTCCAGCCAGGGAAAAAAAGTCAAGTCACAGAATCAGAAAAAGAAAACTGATGAAAACAAATTTACTTTTTAGTTACAGCAGTTACTGACGTGAGTCAGTGTCGAGTTCCAATCATCAGTGGCCCAATCCAACCACCGACTAGATAGTTAGTTTTTGTTTTCATTAGTCATTAATTATGGCATGGTTTTTTACCTTCTGAACTGAACGCTGAGAAAAGGCTTTTTCTTAACTAATGATTATGATCGGAATCGGATACAAAAACACCATCATTTTTTATATTTTATGTAAGCAAAAAAGAACTTGGCTGGATTGGGAAACTGGCACTGGGCACTGGTCAGAACATACTCTTCTACTTCTAGTAGTTCTAGATTTAGAGATATAATATATATATACCACAGCAACCCTCCCGCGTTCACTTTTCGGTTTTTTCAGTCAATTTCAATGATTAAATTTTTCTTTGCACAAACCAAAGAGTCAGACCAGACGACAAGGCCATTCTGTGCATTGATAATCTATGTTTATAATTATAACCGTTTTCCTACGACCCGGGGTAAAAGAATTCCACTTTTCGGAAGTGAAACTAGACCAGGTTGAAAGTGAAACCGGACCAGGTTTGGAGGTGGGCCACATGATTTTGCTGAGCTACCTCTTTAGGTTGCGCTAGATTGATATTTCGATTCGTTACGTCTAGATCAAAAGTTAAAGATTCACTGGAGTCAAATGGGAGTAAAATTTGTTGTTTTTTCTCTAGGTTTTAAAGGGTGATCATGGGGCGAAAAGAATTCCACTTTTCGGAAGTGAAACTAGACCAGGTTAAAAGTGAAACAGGACCAGGTTTGGAGGTGGGCCCCAAAACACTCGCGATCATACAATGAATATATATATGAAAAAAATGGGGTGAACGCGCAAATGTGAAATGAACGCATATATATATATGATAACTTAAAAAATGCTTTAAAAACATATATGTTTAAAAACAAATGGCCGTTATTTGCATCACACAAAGCGAAAACACAATACTAAGGTGTACGAATCTGTGTCCTTGGCCATGGCCACAGTGATCATGTGATTGTGGGATGGTTCCAACCAAATATGGACGCAAGGTGGCTCCGGTGGTATAGGTCTGGACTATATTATGTTATATTAGACAGATAGCAGAAAGATACAACAAAGACAAAATAATTGGCTTGGTGGAGATGGAGGGCCAATGAATGAATGATTAATAAAGTAATAATAATAAAGTCTGATGAATGGGTAAATGAAGTGTGGAGCCCTTGGCCTTGTTAGTTCTCTGCATCCAGCACTATGATGTGACTATTTGAATTTGTCTGGAAATTTCACATTCCTACCTGCCTAATTTAATGCCTTATCATTTCATGTGATCTAGGCTAGATATAGATAGTAAAAGAGGGTCTGTATGTCAAGTTCTAACCGTTTTTCAACGCTTTTTTTTCAATATTAAACTAGATTCAACAAAAATTGCGATTGTACTTAGATTTGGAGGTTTACAACTGGAAACAAGGCTTCTAGAATATATCGATGACACTCAACACGCTGTAAAATTGCTGCCTGCTTGCATTTTTTTTTCAATTGACCCAATTTCACTCCTATGATCCGGCCACTGTGTCTCAACCGGACCTGCGTTACAAAATCCAATTACTTGTAATAAATGCAAATTAGATATATATATATATATATATTAATTATATCTAATTTTTTGTATTCAGCTATTTTATATGGTGGTAATTAGAACCTCTGTTTCAGTTTCAGCGTATAACTTACACCACACACTGAATATCACCATCCGGCGCGGGTTCAATCATGACTGGTGGTACCCCCACCACCCCCTGACCACAATTCAAAATCTTATATATCATCAATATCATTCTGTCTTTTATTTCTTTTATAAAAACTAATTGATGATGGTAGTAGAGTAGCCAATGAGTTGAGTGATCTTCCTCATGGCGTACAACTTTGTGGTGCCACCGGCAGGAGCAGGTTCAATCATTGAAGCAACCACAGTCATTAGGCAGTAGGTTACTTGGACTTAGTCAGTGGTGCAGTGGTTAAGTCACTTGCCTTTGGTTCGAGAGATCGTGGGTTCAAATTCCGGTGGAAGCACTTTTTTTCAAGACCTAGATCCCGCTTTTCGGTGCTGCAGTGCGGCTAACGCCTGGGATATTCCGGTTTACCCTTGGAATAGAGCCTAAAGACAAATTTCCTTCTGGGATGAATGAAGGGAATTTATTTATTTAATTAATTTATTTGCATCATATGGGAAAAGGTTTGCTTGTTTAGAACAGTTGCCACAATTTATGTTTTGTGAAGGAAGATTTATTATTATACAATGTCGACAAATGAGTAAAGGAGCCATAAAAAGAATGCTTCACAGTATAGAGATATAGATACTATAGTATTTAAACGTAAAAGATACTCAAGAACTTGTTGTATTTTTCAGTGAAAATGACCACCTTGGACTTGGAGGAATGGGCAGTCATCTTGGCCTTGGCCCCGAAGAGGATGATGACAAAAGTAGTCTGGAAGCAGCTGCTGAGGCCGCAGCTAAAGTAAATGCCATGTTGATTGCAAAAGGAATGCTGAAACCTAATCAGTTGCATTCAGGGATTCATAATATTGTCACTAAAAAGGTAAGCTCAGATTATTTTTAGGGACATGATGTTGAAAATAATTGTACGGGGGGATATCGAAGTGGCAACTGTTCTATGACGACATAATCTACCAACATGCTCCATGAATTAGATAGTAATAGTATAGATTCTGTGTTTCATTTTTAACTCAAACCATTTCCCATCTGCGTTAATTAGGGGTTTGGACCTATACACAATTTCTTTGTGGTGCAACATTAAAAATGATTGGTTTTTTAAAGTATTTTTTTAATTATTATGTACAGCCAATTTTGTTTTTGATTTGGTTTCACCACCTTAATTCAACAGATTGGGGGTCCTAACAGTCTTGTTGTTGCTGAAGTTGAAATCAACTATCTTCCCCTCCCATGTCGGAATACATTGACAAGAGGAACCACGCAGGAAGAGGTAAATTACTTTTCCTACATTTAAAAGTAAAATCCAACCTGTCTCTACAGTGAATAATGATGACCAAGGGTTTGTTGTAGTGAGTGGTAGCTGCACAAGCCCAGGTACTCAATAGTGCGATGAATACCAGCTCCATTCTATACTATTGGTTTCACTTGGTACAACATTAGTGTCTGCTCCATGTTGATATTTTGCTGGTTAAGAATAGGTAGTGATCTAGAATTTGAACTGTGAAATATCATTCTTTTACCTTAGAATTATAACTTAAATGTTGTCACACATTTTTACTCAGTGGTCTTCGATGTGTGCAGAAAGAATGAATAATGTCAGTGTTTTGATTTATTCCTGTTACTATCGCTTATTTCACTTCACTTCACTTATTAAGGTTACTTGCTGGATGTGTTTTGCGTCTCTTCCTGTCTTGAGTGGATGAATAAGAAAATAAATGTATATATATATAATATGCTCATTTATGAATTTATTATTTATTTTCTCAGATTTCTAAGGCTAGTGGTGCGTCTGTTACAACAAGGGGGCGTTACATGACAGAGGATGAAAGAGCAAGAAATCCAAGGTACTTATGGGACCTTGTTTAGTAGTAAAAGGGATTTAAATTGTCTGCGTTTAATGAACTATGTCTAAAAATGATCAAACGGTGTCTAAAAATGATCAAACTGTTATGAAAGTGTCTAATAATGTTCAAACTGCTATGAAACTGTGTCTAAAAATATTAAAACTGCTATGAAACTGTGTCTAAAAATGTTACAACTGTCTAAACATGTTGAAACTGTCTAAAAATGTTCAAACTGTTATGAAACTGTCTAAAAATGTTAAAATTCTGATATTTTTGGAACTGTGTTTAAGAATTTTCAATCTTCATTGTTTTTGTTGTTGAAGAAAATGTGGAATCATTCATCTATTGCTTTATCTTTCAGGGATCGATGTTTATATTTGAATATACAAGCTTCTAAGAAAGAATCTGTTGATGGTGAGTTATGATTTCGAATATTAATAGTATAGAGATGTTAATTTTGACATGTTAAAATTTGTATACCCTACTTAATGAATGTTTTAGATTGTAAAAGAAAACTTGACCAAGCTACATCTAATTAGTGGGTGCAAGCTACTTTTGTGGCCAAAGTGAAGGAGTCCGTGGTATTGAGAGTCAATGAGACGAAGGTGGGGATGCCTAATTTGCAAAACCCGTGTCAAAAGCTACGGTCAATGCAATGAAGGCAGACACTCTCCCACCCCCCCCAAAAAAAGACAATAAAATTCAAACATTTTAATAAAGAAACTAAAATTTTTTGCCAGCTTTAAATTAAATGTTTAGCATTTTGTCAAATGTCTCTTTGTTTTTATCATCTTCAGTTGCAGTACAGAAGATCAATGAAATCATCAAGTCTATGGGAGGAGACAAAATGAATAAAATGAATGCAAAGACTGGTGGTGGGCAAGGATTCCACGGAGGTGGACGATTTCGGGCCCCGCAGCGTCCAAATTTTAACAATCCTCGATTTGGAGTGAAAAATCAGAACATCCCTCAACCACATCCAATACCACATCCTCACCAACACCCTCATCCACATCCGCACCAGCACCAACACCAACACCAACACCCACACCCACACCCACACCCACACCCGCACCCACACCCACACCCACCACCTCTCATGTCCTTACCAACTCCACAGCAAATGCAACAACCACCGCCCCATCTACCACAAGTGATACAGCAACCACAGATCCATATCCCACCTCCACCTACCACAGTAAGAATGATTCTATGTTAAAGCATGTCATGATTAGTTTTTTATAATCTGTTTCCTTTACATCCAAGATTAAATATGGTGTAGGGACCCGCTCTGTGTCTGGCCGAGGACAGTGTACAAGGCAGAAGTCATCGATGGTCAGACCCTGATACAAATGTATCCAGGTTAAGTGCAAGTCTGTGCCCCACTAGTACACATGGCCTGACACAGAGCTGGAAAATCTATGGATCATGATCAAGATTTTTAAGGAAAGCAGGGGATCAGCACACTGTGCATTGTGATTAGTTTGAAAGAATATTATTGCATGAATTGTTTTGGTATGTATCTAACTTTTTATATTTGTGGTGCATACTTTGCATACTTTGAGAGGCATGTCAGGAATCGTCAATCCTTGAAACAGTTGATGAAAGTTAGACAAATATTTTTTTTCTCCACGAATTGAAAGTCGAACCGTTTCTGCATAATGTGAACTTACTGCTTTATGAAATACAATACATTTTGTGATTTTTAAACAACAGTTATGGGATAAACGACAAAAATGATGATATAAAGTTCAGTTTGTTAGTATTGTTACAATTATATTTGAAGAGTAATTGTGGGGATGCAGTGCTACAAGTTACATCTTTGTATGTTCCCAAGCTTGTTTCTGTTCATAATTGATGTCTGTAAGTGTAGAAACTAAGGTTAGATAGCTGCTGAAATTGCCAAATTTCTGACATGTGATTCATTATATTTTATTTAATAATTTTTTTGGTATATTTATATATTTTAGGTTAGCCCCATAACCTATATTTATATATATGAATATACATATGCTTTGTGATTAAATTTTTGAAATTTATTGTGTATAACTGTACTACATTTTTATTCACTTTTTGTGTATTACTAGGTGCAGGTGACAGTAATGCAAGAAAAATTGTATGTTGGACTTGAGCATGCACCTCCAAATTTTGACACTAAAAACAAATTGCTCGGCCCTGGGGTAAGGTTTTAAGTTTTATTTGATTGATTATTGTCATTTTCTTTTGGAATGTGTCTTTATCCCTTTATTGTGTCTATGTTTGCCGTTTTGAATGTTATAAGTAACAGTAAACCAGAGATTTAACACCTTAGTGGGCAAACAGATGACATTTTATATGTTGATTATAAATTGAAGGAATAAAAGTTGATGTTTAGGTATTATCATGTTTCTATAAAAGAAAGGTCATTCTTGTTCATTTTGCCTCTTTCTTTCTTTCTTTATCATTACTTAGGTGGGGCCCTACAGGAGTATCCTCTTATTCATATATGGCTTTAAATTGTCTTGTTAGTTTTATAGATTATCTTGTCTTTATTTACATCTTATTTTTCTTTTTTTCTTCTCCAGGCATCCTTCCTACAACACATTTCAAGTGAGACTGGAAGCAGTGTCAGTCTGAGAGGCAAAGGGTCTGGTTTTATCGACTTGAACGGAGCAGATGCCTTTGAACCCATGCACATTCATATTGAGTGAGTGTTTGTCACTTCATCATCGACAGTTATTGTTTAAAATGATGAAAAGTTGTGATGATGAGAATTGGTTTCAGCTTGTTTCTTCTGTCTCATATGATTTTTTTTCTCCTTAGGTGAACGACAACTGTCTTTTTTGTTGTTGCCATGTCTTTAAAAAAAAGAAAAGGAAAGGGAAAAAAAGGACCTGAACCGCTTGATTTGATTTAAAAAAAATAAAAATATATATAAAATATATATTTTGACAAGTGTTTTGTATTTCCTTCTCTCCCTCTCTTTCTTTGCAGACAATCATCCCTCATTCAACTGCAGGAGGCGAAAAAACTAGCAGAAAACTTAATACAAACTGTAAGTAGAGCAGGTTTGATTAAAGGGACGACTTCCCCCTTTGTGATTCATCCCTGAATTCTTTTTCAGCTGGGCTACGGGGAAGAAAATGAAATTAATCAAAAATCTCTTTCCTAGATTCTTGAATGCGCATATGTTGGTAAATTCATTGGTCAGGGAATTAATACTGATTGTAAACAATGTTCATATTATCATTATAATCCAAGATCAGTCCACAGCCCTTACGCCATTGAAGGTAAGAAATCAGTTAGGTGCAATTTGAGGACATCATGTAACACTGCTGAATCTTGACTTTTGGACATAAAATGATTTTAATAATTTTTTTCTCCTTTTGGGCACAGATATATTCCTGTCGTTTAATCTCACATTTTATTTTCACATTTATGAGCAACTTTTATATTTGTAAAAATCGGTTTAAAAAAAGAGTAAATTTCCGTTTTTGCAGCAGTTTTGCAGGATGTCCTTAAACTTCAATAGATGTTAATACACAAATTATATTTATAATTTGTGTATATTGAAGTGACTACAATTGCATTTAGAGGGGAAATATGTAAACATTGTATTATTCCCAAATGTCATAACGGAGGGAGGTTGTCTCATTCATTCATTTTTGTTTCAGGACAAGTTAGATAGGAAGATGACAGCTGATTGTAAGCATCATTATATGGTGGTCTTAAGCATGAAATTGGTCATGTATGATTCTGATAATTTGGTAGAACCCTTAGGGAGAGGGGAAGTATAATTTCACATGAAAGCAGTACGTTGTGGCCGAAATTGAATTGAGATGCCAAGTGTACCTCTCTGTTAGAATGTTTGTATCAAAAATTCTCAAATGGTACAATTTATATGTTTGGAAAGAATTTCAACTGATGCATGAGGTGCAGTTCCATACATCCCTTAAACCATGGATTATGATTTTCAAGGATGCTCGTTTTTTCAAAGTGAGCAAATTGAAGCATGGTTTTTACACATAAGGCTTTATTCTTTTTGTATCATAGGTATGGATCAGTATAGAACTGTAGAATTTTTGTTCATTTAATTACTTATGGTACATATATAAATATGCTCCCTACTTGTTTGAATAACAGCTCTGCATCTTTCAGCAAATTGCAAATGTCCGGCTATGGTAAATGATTTCAGGAAGGCCTTTCCGTCCGCAAGAAGTTCTAGTTGGCAATTCAAAAACCATCTTTAGTGAAGAGTTAAAATATCCTTAGAACGAGTGGCGGCTTGGAATATCAATTTCTGTTTGAGCGCAAGATCAAATTATTGTAATGTAATGAATTGTTATATTTGCTGTTTTTATGATTCCTTATGATTAAAACCAATTTCTGTTTATTTCCATTACACCTGGCCAGATAATAAGCATTGATTTCTCTGTTTCTCTATTATATATTTGGCTGTTTCTTCAAGTCAAAGGATTGCTGGACATATGTGAAATATATGCGAAGAAGAAAATGTCATGGCTTTTTGATAAATTATCTATCAGCAACTACATGAGGTCTGCGAGCATTCACAGCAAATTTCAAATAAACATATACGTATATATCTTCACCCTTGCTTCCAGTGTACCGTATTGCACAGGATGCAGACAAGCCAGAAAGCCTCTCGACAAGGAACCAAAACCGATAATATTTCATTCTTTCTTATCCAGTCTTCTTTAGTACAGGATCTCAATGCAGGGACCTATTCTCTGCTGAACATAGATTTGGAGACTTGATGGATCAGGAGTCCTCCATGACAGGCGGGTGATCAGCCCAGAGCCTTTATTGGAGAGATTTCAATTTTGCCAGGACAGCAGCCACAAGTGGCCCTCTCTTTTTGATTAAAAAAAAAACTGCTGTGAATTATTTAACATGCGAAATGTAGATATGTGGGCCGGTCCCCTGCTTGCCTTAAAAATCTTGATCCATAGATTTACCAGCTCTGTATCAGGCCATGTGCACTAGTGGGGCCCAGACTTGCACTTAAACTGGATATGTTTTACCTGGGTCTGCGCATCGATGCCTTCTGCCTTTTATGCTGTCCTCAGCTAGACACAGAGTTGGTCCCTACACTGTTTAATCACGGTTCTAAAGGGGACAGACAACAATGTAGATATGGTGCCTTTTTCTTTACCCATTGGAGAATATGTCCCAGCTGCACTGCTTAAAGAGTCAGGATTGTTTTTCATTTGAAATAATGTGTCTTTGGCGGGTCGTATTTGAACTGGGTATTTAGGACACATGATAATGTATGCCAAGTCTCCTGACGTCATTTGCAATGGGAGAACTATTTTGTCATGAAAATTTGAGATGGTCATTGTTGATGGTTCACTTTATACATCTATGCATAATGTGCTTTCTATTTTCCTCAGTATGAATACACATTTCTTTAGCGAAAAGAAAAAGACTTGATATATTGTATGTGCACATTTCTGTGTAGCTCAAATCTCTTTTGCGAGTTTCATTGTTCATGGATTCCACTCTTTTCCTTTAAAGATGAAAATTCTAAATGAAAAAACAAACAAAATATGAATACCAATTGTAAAACCGGGCATAATTGCAGATTATTTAATATTATAAAAGAAGAAAAAAGTGTAATGTAAACACTTCTTTAAACTTGTGTTTTCCAAAAACAATGTTTTATCCATTTGATGTTTAAAAAATCATTTTGTTTTTTTGTTGATAATTGATGATACCTCATCCATTGATTGGTCAAGGCCTTATCCAATGGGAGCAGTCTTGAAGTAAGAGACTGCATGTTTAATCATGACTATGTTTGCTTGGCTTTCTCTATCTAGGTTCAGCAGTCCTATGTGAGTTTCCAGCAGGCTCTCGCTGCCTTGCCCCCATCCATGCCCACTGGGCTCATTACTGGAGTTCCCCAGCAGCGTAAGTCTGCACTAATGCCACGCCTGAAAACGGTTTTTCTTCATCTGTAACACCAGGTTTGAAGTCTTTGACGACAAAGTCCACAAGGGCTAAAAGAGTAATAGTGGTAGTAGACTTGTCAGTGTGTATGAAATCATTAAAAAATTTTTTTTTAAAGGGAGTTTGGGTTTCTATGTTTCTATATACATATAAGCATTGAAAGATAATGATTTTGTGTTTATATGTTGCTTGTAGATATGTTTTAATAGAGAGATGTTTGTCATTGAATGGATTTTTGCTTTTTGAGCTTGATACATCAATTACAAAAATCCCTAATAAAACTCAAAACTTGTTTATTTTGGACGATGTTTATATTTATTGATAATAATGGTGGTACTATAATAGCGCTTAATGTCCACATAATATATGTGCTCAGTGGCGCTTTGTTGAGATATTTGGGTGGCAAAGAATCATTGGACATTGAGTGACTGGGTCTTTAACCCTGACTGGACTGACATATCTTTGTCTATCATACACATCAGATTTTCTTCTTCCAAGATCCCGTTTCAGCTATAATCTGCTCGATGATTGGTAGAGCAAAGTGAAGTAGTTGTTGCTTAAAATTCTGGAAGACCCTTGATTATAATAATAATTAAATTTTGTTTGTTTGTTTTTTTTTTGGTGTGGAATGGAGAAAATGTTGGAAGGTGTTTTTGAATATGCCCCCACTCCCCTGAGTAAATGCTATGAATAATCCTTTTTCTCCAGGAGTAAATCCTACTTTCAATGATGTTGAAAAGGAGATAGATAATTGTGGGATGGAAGTTGTCATTTTGATCATTTGATTTCTATTAGTTTGATTTTAGAGTAATTCTTGCTTTTTAAAAAATATTTATGATTTACATGGTACTGAAAGGTTCAATTCAGCAGTTGTGGCATTGTATGTTATGTAAGCATTAAGTTAGGTTTTTATCCACAGATTCAAAGAGAACTAGGGAATGCAAGTGGCACTAATCACTTGTCACTAGGCTAATGTTTCTGTTTATCGTAATAGAAAACTTCTATTCTTTGAAGAATGTATTTTTCTGACAGAGATGACCAGAGGTGCCTCGGGCTCAATCCAAGATACAGAGATGTTCTTACATTCCTATACATTTCCTTTATAACTATCTGATCGTTTTCATGATTGCCAAGCATTGATAGTTGTTGACGATCGACTTTTCAGGGTTCATGGCTTCCTCCACCTGCTGGCACCCTTGGGAAAGACGAAGTTGTTTGATTGTAGTACTGAAAATATCTTTTTCATCTCTTCAACTTTCTTTTCAGCATCTTTTTTTCAGTTTTCAATATGAGCTTGCACGACTGCAAATACGATCTCTTTCATTTCCTCACTGAATATCATTTAATTATATATTCTTAGTTGCAAGTAAAGATAAGAGAATGAATTCCATATTGTTGTTAAGATTAAGTTCCTTCATGGAGAGAAAGAAGGTGGCGTGAATCGTTATTGACACACTACTGATACACCTCTCTTAAAGCAAAGACTGTTTGCTGAACATCCTTCGTTCATTTTAAGTCCTGAACGAAGGCTACTAGCGAACTGACATATTTTTTCTCTACGAAATATAGTTGTGTAAGTTTTCAACATGTTTTTTTCAGTTTTCAATATGAGCTTGCACGACTGCAAATATGATCTCTTTCATTTCCTCACTGTGAATATCATTTAATTATATATTCTTAGTTGCAAGTAAAGATAAGAGAATGAATTCCATATTGTTGTTAAGATTAAG
>JARDUL010231111.1:0-12187 GCA_030265205.1 Dirona pellucida
AGAGAGAGAGAGAGAGAGAGAGAGAGAGAGAGAGAGAGAGAGAGAGAGAGAGAGAGAGAGAGAGAAGGTGAGCTGTAGATGAAATAAAGTGATAGGGAGAGTTAAAGAGTGATGTTTTAACCTCATCTTTATATTACATTAGGTTAACCGGCTGGGAGGATCAATAGGCTTAGTAGAGATGAGGTGGGTGGTAGTTGAGGACCAAGACGATGGATTTGACATTGTGGAACAGAATGGAATGATTACCTTTCAACCCGGAGAAATAATAAAAGTACTGTCACTACATGTCAGTGATGACACTGTTGCCGAACTGGATGAAACTCTGGAGGTCAAACTTGTAGGTGTCAGTAAGGTATGTTGTTGATCGTAGATTATGTAGGGAGGGGGAGGTATGATGGCTATTATTGTGGCCTTGTCAGTTGTGATGGTTATGACAATGGAAATTGATTATGATTATGATGGTGGTGGTAGTTTTTGGTGAAAAGAATGATGATGAAATGATATGATAGAGAACGACAAGTGAACTATATTAGATATAGTGTTTAAAATGGTGATTTTGATGATTGCTGATTATGATAATAACAATGTTACAAATTTAAGAAATTATAGTGATGGTGAAAAGAGCTATTTTTTAATAAGAATTTTAAGACAAAGTGAATGCCTTGATTACATTTAATGTTTCTTTCCAAAGGGTGAATTGGGAGACCCCCTTAAAACAACTGTCGAAGTCACCATTCTTGCCAATGACGATCCTTACGGCAAATTCATCATCCCAGACAGCTTTAGACCAATCCGTGTAGTGGAGAAAGATGGAGGCAAGGCTACCAATCTTATTACTTGTTTTTGTGACGGACGCATGCACTCCATTGTGTCCTTTCGTGTATTCTTGTTTATCGTTTAATTGTTCGTCGTTGAAAAAGGGGAAACCTGAAACGTCTTTTGTATTGTTTTTCATCACACACAAAGCTGTATTACAACTCATACTTTTTCCCCAATCTTATTAGAATATGATTTTAACATTGTGGTGGCCAAGAGAGTAGGTCAACTTACGTCTTTAGAGTAAGACACCTTATCCCATCAAGGAGGCTATGTGGTCAAGTCGCTGAGACATCGCAATCACTTGCATGCTCTTGGTGCACCTTGTTACTGTCCTATACCTGACATGATTTTAGACCTCTAGTGCCACATGTAAGATGATTTTGTGTAGAGTATGGTTTGATAAAACTTATGGATATCAAGCCTGGTAGGTAATTTGGTTGCTGTTACATACAACTTTGATTCTAGTGCATTTTCAATCCCATTTACCAAAGGATGTGTATTCAATAGTAAAAGTCAAAAGTATGTAATTGAAATTTGTCGTCCTTGTTTTATTTAATTCACCAGATGATAAATGTATTGTAAGATATTTATTTGTCTATTAGTATTAATATGTTGCCTTTATGTCTTGGTCAATTTTATGATAATTAATGATAGACACTTTTTACATCATAAATTCAATGCTACCACTTCTCACTGTTATTGAATTATTGCTCTAGACAATATTTAATTGATATATATCCTTTAAATTATAAAGGCTGGGGAGATTAATGCTCGTCAAGCCTTATGCCCTTATCTCTGAGACGTCTTGGACATTTTGAAACAATTGTGCTCTTTGTTTTTTGGGGGATCGTTGTCTGTATATGATATCATTATCAGTACATTGATTTGTGCTTAGAGCTGCTCAAAACAGATTGAGGCACCAAATGAACGCTATGTATTCTAAGAAAACAAAACTAATCATTCTATGTTTTCATTTCCATACAGATGTTGCCATTACCATACAGAGAGTAGGTGGAACCTTTGGAACAATGGACATAGGTTTCAAGACATTGTCTCCATCCGAATCCTTTCCCTTCCTGCCTGGCCCTGTCAACAATGCACAGACCTCTGATTTTACTGTCAAGCAAGGGCAGATAAGTTTTGTGGAAAAACAAGAATTTGCCGAATTTCTAATTCCAATTTTAGATGATGCAGATCCTGAGAAGGATGAAAGCATATTTGTTATTTTGACTGATGTAACACTCACTCGTGGAGCCCAACTGCGAAAAAGTAAGAAACTGAGAAGAGAATATGAAATTTAATTGACACAATTTTATTTGTACACATGAAAATATGATCTAAGTTTCCCAATAGAGGCAGAATCCCAGAGGCAGAATGGAATAAACTGTAATTTTATCAGATGTTATCAAATATTGAAGAGTGTAACCTGATCTAGAAAAGAAATTAACAATTTGTAATGCTTTGAAGTACAAAATGTTTGCAGAAAAATCATAAAGACCATATTACCTTGAATCATGACCAGTTCAAAACTTGTTACTACATTTCTTAGCAGTTTGCCACTTTAACATGATTATTTCAGGCCTAAATACATTGACCAGTAAGATATATAAGTTGGCTATCATCAAATCAATTCTTCATCAAATGATATGCAAATTCCAAAAAGTTCAAATCAAATTAAACACCTTGTAAAGGAAGCATATATCATGATTTATTTCATGCTTCTATAAAAGAATGATAAGTATACTCATGGAGTGATGAAAAGGTTTCGTTTTTACAGTTCATTGATCCATTGATTTCACTTTTCACATTTACTCTGTTGTAGTTGATGATTCACCCAAACTTGGCATCGGGTCTCAGATATACGCTCAAATCATCATTTCTAGCAACGACGACGCAAATGGTCGTTTAACTTTGTCTCCTGTCACACTGGCTATCGCAGAATCCAATCCAACTCCCCAAGTTGAGCTGGTTAGGTCCGGTGGTGCCTTTGGAGAGGTAAATCCACATTTCTTATCAATTCTCTTTTCATATTAAATTTATTTCATATACTTTAATCAATAAATATCACACACCATTGTTGTGGCCAGTCGAAATGGTTCACATAGAACCTGCATACAATCAAAAGTCCCTCAGAACCACATATATATACTGAGATCAGGAATCTAGGAGAATTCTTGGTGCTAAGGGCAATTCATCCTTCAACATTGATAAGAAGAGTCAATTAAACAGTTTACTTTTACCCTTTATGTCATAAAAGACAATAACCATTATCTTAGCCATTGTACTGATAATAATGCCATGAAGCTGGGGACCAACTTAAATTGCATTAGCTGAGCTTTCAAATGGTGGGCACAACTCAAAAGTCTCACTGGAACAGGGAGACTAGGTTAAGACAAATAGAAAATGAGGTGATTTTGAAGTGCTCAATTTTTCCATCTACCTTTGTTTTCAATCTTATCGTTATACATTTCATTCGTTACCCTAAAACAAATATCCCAAGGAAGATAGCTGGTATCCTAAATGTTCAACATAACAAATTAACTTCAAATATTTTTTTACTGTCTTCAAAAACTTTCAATCTTCAGGTGTCAGTTGCTTTCCGAGTGATTGATGGAAAAGCCAGATTAAATCTGGACTACGTGATACTATCTCCCATCATCATTTTGGGAAATGATGAGACCAGGAAACGTGTCCCTGTTGAAGTCATAGATGACAGAGTTCCAGAACTATCTGAGGATTTTACAATACAATTGGTAGATGAGATTTCAGGTGGAGCTGTATTAGGAGATCACACCTCATGTGTGATAACCATTCTACCTTCGGATGATCCAAATGGATTGTTTGGTGAGATTTACTATTGTTGCAAGGGACTCTTTAAGATTACGATTATAAAATTTATCACTAATATTATGAGCCAATATAAATGAGTGACTGTTTTCCATAATGGGGCTTTTGTAGGAATAGGTTTGATCCTCGTGGACAAAATCTTCACTGATTCCTTCTTCTCTACTGACAGTTATGCTCGCATTGTATTATTTGCCTTCTTTTATTTTTTTCCTCTGCTCTATGGAGAATGAGAAATGGGGTCAAATTTGTAAGATATTGGGTTGGTTTTTTTTCAGGTGCATACAATAAAACTAGTTAGTGGTCAAAATTAAGTTATGGCCACCTCTGAGTCATTAGACAATTATTATTTTATGTTATATCAACAAAGTCGGTTACAAAAATGAGATAAAGAGACTTGAATACTTTTTTTAAATGTTTCTCTTCTTATTTCATCCAAGCAACTTTTGTATTCCTTTGCGTTCAGCTTTTGTCACCAAAGAGCAAACTGTGGAAGAAGGAGAGCAAGCGTATAATGTGGAAATTACTGTCAGTCGAACTGGCGGGTCCATAGATGTTGTAAAGGTGGAATGGGAGGCCACTCTTGATGGTATGTTGTTGTTTGATGTTGTGTCCATTACCCATTTATATCACACAAAAATGTCAATACCAGTCACCATTTGGGCCCTGAATGGAACACAAGGCGCTTACTCATAGATTTGGATTCCAACTCAAAGGATCTAAATCCACACACAGGCAACTTTACTAACCAAAGCTTAACAAAGAGCTGGTGGGAATTGTGTGGATCAATACTTTATGACAAGCAGAGGATCATCCCATATTGCAAAATACATCATGCAATACACGATACAATTTTCTTTGTTGCTCAGGTGTGAACAGAACAATATTTAATGTTGCCTGGGTGGTCACCCAGCATTGTTAAAGAGTGGGGAATTAACCCACTAAAGGCGGTTGTCATATATGAAATCCTCTTAAACCCCTATTTTATGTCCACTTAAAACAACACTTGACCCTGAAAGCGCATGAGGCATGTTTTGATAAAATATTTTGTAGAAACATCTATTTTTCAGCAATACCATTAGTTACACTTTGTATTTGTCTTGAAGATGAAACAAAGTCATGAGTGTTATCACTATAGAAAGTTGACAAATGAGTATTTGAAAAGAGAAAATGAATTATGTTCTTTACAATAATGACATTTCAACTAGTTTGTTCCTTCTTGAGGTTTGGCTCAATGTTGCAAACTAACCTACATTTGCAGGTGTTGTTGCCTCTAAAGACATCTCACCAAGTAGCGGTTCACTCCTGTTTGTAACCAATGAAGCAAGTCAAAAGATAAAGATTTCCATCCTGCCTGACACCATCCCAGAAGGATCAGAGGTACAATCTAAGTCTTTTAATCTTAACCATTATACGCATCAACAGCTTCAACCAATTTGGCTACAGCTTCAACCAATTTGGCTAAAGAGGAACAATCTTTTTCTTTTTGATTGCTGCAAGCAGACCATCCGTATTTAGATGTTTATAATCATTATTGCAAATTCACATTTATATTATATACTTAGATTCATGTATATAGATGTATGTAGATTTTTAAGATTTTTTTTGGGGGGGGGGGGGGGGAGGGGATGGGGCAAGCTAGGTTTGAATGAGTCCTGTCAGTCAGAGAAGTAAAATATACATAATGATTTGAGTCAAAATGCTAAATGCAAATATTTTAGATTTCATTTTATATAATTTCTTTTTTTGTTTGTTTGTTTGTTTAAGCCTTGCCTATATATTTGTCTAATTAATTATCGGGTTAGTAATAAACTGGTAGTGTGACCCCTTATATGTTTATTCACTTTTTTATTTTCACTGACGTATTTAGCTGTGGAAATTATATTCTTCTTCTATATATTTTTGTTCTCTAGAATATTGTGATTCGTCTGATCAGTGCATCTAATGGAGGAAAGATAGGTGAACAGAATGTTCATGTTCTTACCATTGCTCCAAACGACAGTCCCCATGGTGTTGTTTCTTTCTCGTCTAAATCTTTCACTGTTCAAGAGGATGCTGGAACATCAAGTCAGTCCGCTCACATCATTCGCAGGTATGACAAAATATTTGTAACCTTTAATAATGTGACTAAAGATTATTGAACCCTTAACAGACATTCACCTTTTAGTTGTTGCTGATCGTCTGATTTTGCTTCATTCATTCTTTTTTCATCATCTTCACGATTGTATCGAAATGACCATTATCTTTAAATTATTGTAAATATATAATTAGTGGTTTGTTTTGAGGTTGGTTTTATTTTATCTGTGTGTACCGGGTTGCTTTGGTTTAGTTTTTTTGTTTAATAAAGTCATCTTCATCACTTGTCTATCCCTACAGGGAAGGAGACTATGGTCAGTTGAAAGTTCACTATTCCACATCGGCCATGAGCATTGTAGACTTGATGTCCGTGAACAAGGAAAATTTGCTCAGCCTTTACCTGCCTCCCCTCAGTAGAGAGCCACCTGAAGGAGGAAGGATTGTTAATGTCAGCCAATTTGATGACACTGTCTACGTGAGTTAAGATTTTTAAAAGAGTGCATACAATTATATCAAGATGGTTTTACCGTCTCAGAATTTAGACAAAAAATAAAATCATGATTACAGATCAGATCATGTTTAGATAAATTAAACCACCTGTGATACAAACTATATTGAATATGCTTTTTTGGTGTATAGTTTACTTGTGTACCTTTGTGAGGGATAAATTTTATACATTTCATACTGAATGCAGTCTAAAATGCAGTTTCTGTTTCAATTCAAATTTGAACTCCCTGTCTTTTAAATGTGATTCAAATTAAACATCAGATCAGTAGTAATACTTCACTTTTATATGACTGAAATTATGTGAATTCTTTGTAACTATTTGTTAAAAGTGAATTTTCATGTAACATAATAATGATTTTAAATCATCTATTATTCTTAAAAATCATTTCAGGGTTGTGCATCAGCCTGCTCTTTAGCTGCATCATGTCTCAGCTTTTTGCATCTCATAAGAGAGGATAATTCAATTGTTTGCACCTTGTTTGAGATTGTCTATTCTACGGAGCAATTTGTTACAACTTCCTCTAATGGAAAATATTATGTGAAAGACCAATCACAGGTAAATCATGTTTCCACCGTATGTTATAGGGTTGGGGTTTTTTTTAGTTTTAAGATTTCATAACAGGGCATCTAACAGATTAGTTTGTCAATCTTAAAAAAAAACAACTTTTATGGTTATCAAGTAGACCATTTAATCTGCATTATTTCCTTGTCAATAAATGTTACGGAACTGCATGTAATGTTATGATTTTTTTTTATGAAGTTTGAAAAGTATGACACAGTTTTGAAATGAAACATCTTCCCTTCAACTTTCCCTTACTTTGAAATGGTTAGAAAAGATTGTAGAGAAAAGGTGTATCATGTCTGAAATACTCATTTTCACAGGTGCAAACCAAGCTAATGAACATTGCCAGATCTGGAGAGGATTTCTCTTCAGTACAAGAAAAGACCATTATTCTTGAAAATGGTCAGACCAATGCGTCTATTCCATTGACCATAATAGATGACAAACTGCCCGAACTGAGTGAACTCTTTTGGCTAGAGCTCACCAAGGTTGAAGTGGCAGATAAGCAGTTTGAAACAGAGGATGAGCCAAAGTTGGGAGACGTGGTGAAAGCTGCTGTGTCCATAGCCGTCAATGATAATGCCTTTGGTGTATTCAGCATCTCTAGCACACAATCTGTGGACAATACTGTACGAGTGGAGGAGGCTGACAGGAAGGCTGTGGACTTTGTCGTCACCAGGGAAGGTTTGTACAATTAGTCTTGCTTTTTAACTTGACAGTGAAAATGAATCACTGTAAGGAATGGAAGTGGAAAGATTTTAGAGGAAAAATTTATCAATTTCTGTTTTTGGTGGTGACATGTCCTCATTAATTTTCAAAAAGGATTAAATGAAGTTTCAAAACGTGATTGTACGCCTACGTCGGTAGTTTACAGAGTTTAAACCTTTATAGTATTACAGCATTTGAATGACATATTTTCTCTTTAGTCAATCTCATGTTTCCTTTGAATCACATAATAAAAATGTTAAGAACACATTTCAGGCTGATAAGGAATAACACTTACTGCACCATCCAAGGAATCCATACCAGTTTGTCTATCACAGTTGTGAAAGATTACTAAAAAGAATGTTTCAGGTTGTATGCAGTTACATTTTATATTTCAGTTCAAACAATATTTCATAATAGAATGCTCATGTTTCCTCCTTAGGAGGCAGCATAGGGTCTGTGACAGTTGAGTGGGCTGTCAGTGCTGACGACAGGACAGCTATCTATGGTCAGGACTTCATAGCGGATGGGGCCACACTGGTCTTCGATATCGGCCAGACACAACGGGGTGAGTATAATGATTGACCACAGCAATCACAATCCACATGTGCTTAAGTATTTAAATAACATTATTGTGCAAATTTGCATACAAACAGTATCCATTGTGAATATTAAATGTTACTCATGTGAGATCCAATTCACGAACTAGGCATTAAATGATAGTGCTTAAGGGAGTAAACAGTCCTTATGTAATAAGATTATATAAACTGCATTTGATTGCTACAGCTTTCTCTTTTTAATTATTTTTTTTACAATGAATGCATGGTTCAATTAATTTATCTCAGATCCAGAACAAATTTTAATCAAAATATCACTCCTATATTCAATTGTCTACAATCCCTTCTAAAAACATTGAGGACGATCGACTAGTAATTCTTATCTTCTCATTGTTTTCTATTGTTGTTGTTGGTTTGGGTTTCTTTTTTGCACTCCTGATTGCGTAATAATCTAATCCTCAGTCATCTCGATAACGCTGTTGGATGATAACATTCCGGAAACAGACAAACAATTGACAGTGGTGCTGAGAAACCCAACATCAGGGGCCACAATCGGCAGTCCAAACTCAATCAAAGTCGTCATTCTTGCAAATGACAATGTGGCTGGTGTTTTATCGTTTGAGACATCGGCACTTCTAGTCAAGGAAGGTTTGTCAATATGAATGACTCATTCACATGAAATACTTATGCTATATTTTTCATGTTAAAATAGTAATGTACATGGCCTGTCAGATGAATTATGCAAATTGCAGTTAAGTTTATTGTGTTTTGATATTAAATCTGTCATACATTTCTTATAAGATGATTTAATGCATTGTCAACCTTCTAGCATTATATTTAGGTAATGAAAATTTATACATTAGTATTAAGTAATGAAGAGTAGAAGAGAAATTGCAAGACCATCACTTTTGAATAGAAAGATGACTGTATTTCAGTTCTCATAAGACAGAGATGGACCATTCCAACATTTTACAGAAATTGTTAAAGAGCTCTTTATATTGTCATATTTTACAACTCATATTCTTTGGGTTTACTGCATTTAAAACGGGTTTTTGTCAAACATTCTCCACACATTTTTCTTCACCTTTGGGGTCATGAGAAATAGTGTTCAGTGGTGCTTTGATTTTGACCAACCATCATTTTTATCTAGCTGTGGTGTTTACCCGTCTATTAAAATTGGGGTATCACTTTGCGAAAGGCACACAAATAGAAACTACTATTAGTAGTTAATTATTCAAACATATTTTCTATTCACTTTCATGCACCAATGTAGGAGACAAGTTTGTGGTGTCTGTAAAACGTTCCTTACCTGCCCTTGGTGTGGTGAAAGCCAGTTGGAAAGTGGAGGGCCTGAATGGATTAAAGCCTGAAGACAGTTTTGTCACCAAGACTGGAAGCCTCTCTTTCTTACAGGTAATACAACAAACTAAGTATAATGCCAGAAATAACATAACTTGTTACTCTCTGTAGCTTTCTTCAAATTTCAATAATTATTATACAGTGACTGTTAATCTTTTTACCATTTTATAATTCTCTTATAGAAAAGTCATCCATATTCTATCTATCTATATTTTTATGTCATTTCAAATTTACTTGTATGTTTCTATCAATAGACTGAAACAGAAAAGACAATTCAACTTGAAATTTTACCTGATGAAACACCTGAAATCAATGAAGAATATTCTCTGACTCTGGAAAACATTGTTACTGAAGGTAACTAGTATATGAAAGGCATCTCATTCTTTTTTATCACTTAAATATTATAAACAATAAAATAATAACATCACAAGTGTAATAGCTTAACACCTGAAATATTTTCAATTACTTGGATAACGATTATACTCACTTTGAATGTTATAATGGATCTTGATTTTTATCTGTTGTTATATTATTTCCAATACAAGCGTGAAAATGAATATTATGTGATTATACATGATACATCCTCCCATATTGATTGTCTTATGCTATGCATACACACAATCCTGAATGGCATAGTTTGTCTCATAATATTATGTTAACTTAAACATGTTTAGTTTATGAAATATAATCTTAACTTTACAGGCATAGGACCCACTGGAGCAGCAACCCTAGATCCTCAGCTTGACAAAGTTCTGATAACAATTGCCAGTAGTGACGATCCCCATGGGATATTCCAGTTTGCCAGCAATTCCCTACAACTAATTGTTGAGGAGAACGTTGGTAAGGCAACCCTTTCTGTGGATCGGAAGTTTGGAGCCATCGGTAAGTTGTTTTTTATGCTGCAAAACAATTTAGGTGTCAACAAAGCCTTTGATAGTCAACAGGCATAAAGCACTTGCATTCAAACACGTGTTATGCATTGCTGAATTTGTGGGACTCAGAAAATTTTGATTTAGACACGCCGTGATCAGTCCATTGCCAAACAACTTTATCAGTAATGAGCTACACAATATGCTGTGTTATTCAGATAAGCTACAAAAATATTTGGGAGACTTGGTGTTTATCCCCATTATCCATAAAAGGTACTCAGGTACTTAGGGCATTTTGCCACCCATGGATTAGTAATTTCCTCATAACTTTCTTATCCATGCATAGATTGTCCTATAAACAGTAGCCCCTAACTGTGTGTAATATAAGATGAGATAACTGCATGTAACATGAGGATACCCCAAGTGGTTTTGTGAAATTATAAATGCTTCTCCATTCCTCTTCCTCAGCAAGTATTATGATAATAGGACCAGATTGTTAGAGGATTTTCCCCAGCAACTTGACCTTTCGATTTGGGAAATGCCATAAAAAAAGTCATGAGATTCCTTATTCACCACTGGAAAGTTGTTTGTCAAGGCACATATTACTCACAATAGACCGATCTGTGGGAATTGAAAAACCCAAACAAACGGTTTTCACCAATAGAGCAGTTCACCTGTACCTTTTGTTTTCTTATTAATAAATGTGGAAGGAGTGATTAAGGTGTCATGGAATTGGGATTGACTGTGAAGGCATTTGAACACAAGGGACAGAGGGGAATTGACCCCCTTACCTTTTGCCTTTAAGTTCAATACCTAGAACTCTCAGTCATACTTGATAGTGATTATTTCAATTTTTGCCAGGTAATGTAAAAGTTTCATATGAAGTCGCCCAAGGGTCAGTGAGTGACACACAGCTAAGGACAGATCCAGCCAGTGCAGGCCAAGATTTTGTGGCTGTTGAGTCAGGCTTTATCAACATGGTGAACGGCCAATCTAGCGGCATCATTGACATCACCATCATTGATGATGCCATCCCTGAAATCAATGAGGTAATAGTCGTCTAATACTTTGTCTTTACTTGCTTCAATGTGAATTAGCATAACTTGATATGGTTAAGGTATGTAGTATTGGTGATGTGCAATGCAAAACAACCCTGCAAGACACAAGGCTGTTTCCTTTCAACCTATTTAAGCTTTTTCAGTGCTTCTCATTTGTCTCTTTGAAAAAACATTTCTGGAGGTAACATTTTTTCAAGGATGATGGTAAACAAAAATAGATATGATAGATTGTTTGATCTTCAGTACCGATATAACATTTACTTTAATGCCTTGAAATAACTCTTCAGGCATTCATTGTGCGATTAACGGATGTGACCCTGACTGGCACTGCAGACCCAGACTTGCCCCCAAAACTTACAAGCAACGGAACAGAAGCAGAAATTATTATAAAGGCCAATGATGGAGCTCAGGGCGTCATTTCCTTTGCAACAGATTCAGTCAGGTAACAACTTTTATCTTTTTGTCATAAGAGTTACATGATATTAACTCTTTACTCGAAGGATATGTTTTAAAACATGTCATAACATATTATCACAGCATGCTTGATAGATGATTTTAAAATTTCCAAGAACCTAGCTTCAAAAGTCAATACTTTGGCTGCAACACTTCATGTTACAAACCAAACTGATGAAAATGGCATTTCTTTAAATTCCTCTATCTACCTGGATTACTAAGGCCCTCTATCTACCTGGATTACCAAGGCCCTCTATCTACCTGGATTACTAAGGCCCTCTATCTACCTAGATTACCAAGGCCCTCTATCTACCTAGATTACTAAGGCCCTCTATCTACCTGTATTACCAAGGCCCTCAAACTACCTAGATTACCAAG
>JARDUL010231332.1:0-26479 GCA_030265205.1 Dirona pellucida
GAGAGAGAGAGAGAGAGAGAGAGAGAGAGAGAGAGAGAGAGAGAGAGAGAGAGAGAGAGAGAGAGAGAGACAGACATAGCTAAACCCTACTTAAGGATACAAATCATACCTCATAAAACTCCTTTTCAATCCATATTTCATTAGAATATATATAATTTTAATAGATTTAGTATCAAAGACATCCTACCTTTTCTTCGACAATATGGAGCCAGATTTGCAAATCTTTACTCCTTACATATGAGTTTACATCATGAAGATGTTCCTGGGGAGAAAAAAAACCCCAACACAATGAATTTATCATTAAATTAAAAGAAAACATTAAAGTTCATCCTATTGTATATTAGTGATTCACTGTAGAGTAAACACAGATTCTCTAAATAATTTTTTAATGTCATATATTTGGACGGATACATGATGAAATTATTTATATATCTGCAGACTTCTCTTCCAGTAAGTGATGCTAACTTCGCACATACATAATTGAAAACTATAATCCACCACCATGGCATTGTCAGATAAAATTAGCGATGCCATCCCAGCCAGAAGAAAACTCCTAGAAATGGAAGTACAATGCACATGAAAAGGATTATATAAGAAGTGAAAATGAAAAGTACAAAATGAAATAAAATAAATAAATTCCCTTTATTCATCCCAGGTGGAGATTTTTTGGAAGAACAAAAAAGAAAAGAAAAGCCAAGCAGAATTAATTGTCATTTATTAGGAAAATAGTAATTTCTTTGAATATGATAATATCAAAAGCAGGAGCAAACATTCATTTAACTTTGAGCTTATCGACCACTTTAGCTAAACAGTTGAGAAACTGACTCTGAAATCTAAAATGAGAAGTGTGTGATCTAAACCTACCTCCAATTTGTCAAAAAATCTATCTCTTGTGGCTTGTTGTTTGTCATCCAGCTCCCCTTTGCACAAGTGACGGGTGAGGATCTCTCCCATCACACCTAACACTCCATTACGCAACATGTAAGACTGAAGAATAAATAAATAACAAAATAAATAAATAACTTCAATATTCCATTCTAAAAGACTTAAATTATTTCTTATCACGCAATTAAATCTTTAAAAAAATTAATATCATTCACAAAACAGATTTTTTGGGAAAAAAATAATAATCACATTTCAAATGTAGATCGAATCTTAATGTGTTATTATTGATTAAGGAACAGATCTGTAAAAGTTTTTTCCTCTGCAACTTCCCAATAAGACACTTTTGGCAGAAAAAAAATTACTTTTGCCTATCCATCAGATTTCTAACATAGAGATAGAGAGTGAGTGTGAATTTCTTAACAAAATGTAACTCTAACATGCTAAAGTGGTAAGAATCTCAACCTCTTCATCCAAGAGTCCAACCAGGAGAGACATATAGGGCAGGATCACTTCTGGCATCTTCTCCGACAACTCTACCAGGAATGTGTTGTAGGCCTTGGCAGCTGACGAGTCTCGAGTAAGTTCCTTGCAATCAGCATTGCCAATCTCACTAGTTCAAAGAAACAATAAAAAGGTGCTGTTATTCCTGTTTATATACAATATAACATTAAAAATTCAAACATTATTATTTTGAAAGCTAGAGTCATATCATAGCCGCAACATTATTACCTTACTTCCTGCAGCATTAAAGACCAAATATTGATTTCATTACCCCTGAGCTCACCATTCATAGCATTATTACCATATAAAAATTAGAAAGGTTTCATATTTTCATTATCACCTTGGTCTCTTAGGCCTAGGAGACTATTGAATTGCCTTCAAACACATTGAACTTACCGTATTATGTCAGAAACCAAAGAGTTACACTTGTGTTCCCTGACAGCTATTTCTATCAGGTGCACCAAGGATGAGGTAAGGAACTCAAAGTGCTTCAGTAGCTGGTCAATTTTAAGACTGGCTCCTGAAAAATGAATAGAATAGATATAGACGATATAGAAATGATTTAAGTTGAATGTTAGATGTACATCATAAACTAAATAAAAGAAGGAATAGCCACAGCTTTGTTGATAATACCTTAATAAATTTTCCCCACAAGACTTTATCATTGCTCTTACTCTTTGCACCAACAAATCAAATTACTCTCCTTTTTATCACTTTCCTCCATATCACCCTTAGTCATAGACTACCTCAGGGCATATTCCGCTGCTGCCTGCAATCAAATACCCTTTTTAGGATTATATTTGAAAATACAATGAAAAAGACGAAGAATAAAATAAAATAATTCTTAATCCAATTGGCTTTCCTTGATGCAAATGGGTTGTATAATTGATTTGTTTTTTTAAAGTTTGATGATTGTCCCAATCGCTGACACCATCCATTACCAGGAGGCTTGCAGGCAGAAATTAACCTTTATCACTTGCCCAAATCATCAAGAAAAGGGTTTTTTCCAACAAAATATCTATCACTAAACCTTACCTAAGCCATGATTATAGCGCTTGATGAGATTTGCCACAATGTGAGATACAGCAGCGACTGTGTCCTTATTTTTCACAATAGATGGATTTTCTAGGAGTTTGTAGGCGCAGGAACTTACCAAGCTGTGGATATAAAAGTCAGCAAGATCACACTATTGTGGATAAAAAACACGGTCAATTTTTAAATGTGGAAAAAATATACAGACTAACAAAATATTTGACGGATAAGAAAATCATTACAAATATAAATGAACAAATTATGTAAAACAAAACGAACAGCAAAGTACCTGACAAATTCTTCCTCTGCAATTGGCGGATCCCACAACTTGTTGAGTGACAATTGAATAAATGTCAGAAGAACATGGACACCCTGATCTCGTTCATAGTTCCAGTCTATCTCTCGATTTTCAGACATAGCTGATTTTGATTTCTTTCCTGGGCGCCTTCCCTGAAGGGTAAATAATTTACAAGGTAAAAATAAAACGCAATACTTAGTGATGAATGTATTAGCAATGTATTTAAAAAAATCAAAGTCAAAATGTATATTTTAACTTGGAACGTCATGTTTTTATATTGCAATAATAATATACTGAAACTAGAAATATGTTACAGAATTCCTTTTGTGGTTCTTGATGAGCAAAATTATGATGTAAAGCTGTTTCCTCACCTTTCCCACTCCAGGAGGTTGCGTAGCCTCTGCATCAAATTTTTCCAAAAACTGACACAGTAAGTAACAAGCCATTTTCATGGCATTTAGCTGTACTGATCGCTCTTCTTTGCTAACATCAGATTCATCCAAGAAAGAACTCAAACTCCGACAATAAGTCTTACACCCTAGAAAAGACATTGATGAAAATCAATTTAGACAAACACACATGAATTGTACATAGTGACTGAAAATGATCCCAAACCCCAGGAAATGTAACCTGAAGGAATACCCTGAAAATAATGCAAGTAGTCCATTAATCTAGCTTATTTTCTTCCTGATCCATTCCCATATATAGCGCAGCGTAAGGATCAGCTCTATAGAACATAGAAGTAGAAGCTCTTTGGACCAAGAATCGAGGACTACTATCCAGTCAGGTCAACTGCTGTGGGTTCTTTAATGTACTAGTGTAGACACAAGACCTGTTTTGTTTTTTTCCCCCATCCAAGAAGTCTAGTGTTACAACCCCATATTATCATCATTATTATTATTTGAATTCGGTAAACCATGTTTCGAACTCATACATTTCTAATCAGCTATATATTTTGCATATTTCTATTGGAAAAATGGCATCAGTAGGCTTGCTGAGCACACAAGTAAATTTTGACACCCTGACTATAGATATGACCTTAATCGCCAGTGTATTAAAATTACAGCATATTATAATACAACAGTTTTTATGAGAGCCTGCCACCTGAAAGTCTGTTTTGTCTGAGTGCTTGCTTGATTTTCTGACAAAACCAAATTTTTTAATCATCAAAATTACCTCTGTATTGTCATTGTATGCCAACAAACTAAATTTCTCTCTGCTCTCATCCTACTGCCACACCATATCATTAAATACTAATGGAATCAACAAATGATACTTGTGTTCCAACACTAAATATTTGAATTTCTAGCTTACCAGACAACAAAAGCGTCCATGCCTCCTCTTTCATTAAAGCATCAAGATCTTTGAATACACTATCGGATAAAAATAATTTTATAGCAATAAAAAAGGGAAAACACATAGTCAAACATCAGTCAATTTAAACTACACCATTACTTTTAAAGCAAATAAAATATATCATATAACTACTGAAACAAAACGTGAAAGGTCAGGAGTGAGTAACATTTTTGAGTTCTCATAATCCAACATCTGAAAAACTAAATGACAATTCTTTCTTTTTTTTTAAGGTCTTAAATTTCATTTAAGTCCATGTATTTCACCTTAAAAAAACCAAACCCATTTTGAGTTAAATTCATTATCTACTAAATAAAATCTTAAGGTTCAATCCCAGCAAATTAGAGACTCAAAAGATAAATCAGGATCAATTTGAATAGGTCAAAGTCAAATCTTTGATTTTACTTACCATAGGACACTAAAAAGAGTGTCAAAATGCTCAACAATACTTTTGCTGCTTGATCTACATACTGACTTGAAAGCTGAAAAACAAAAATAAATAAAAATCCTCACATATACAAAATAATCATACATATAAAAAAACCCCAAAAAACAACAAACCCAAAAAGTATAGAAAAAGAAAAAAGGACCTGTTCAAGTAAGATACGACTAGAGTTGACAAGAGAAAAATGGTAATCCATTTGTAGGTCACTCTGCTTTTTTAAATGGCAATCTGATTATCCACCAAACACAAAATTAATTCTATACATAAGCCACTGGCTAAGCACAACCCACTTCAGTTAATCGCAACTTCTCTACCTCTTAAAATAATTATTATCATACATGTATCAACTCTATTCAAAATCAGTTTTATTGCCTTGCCATATAATCGCAACAATTTTCTCATTCCCAATGATTAAGCAGAATGGACTGAATTTATATGTACATGATAGCTGCTAAGTTTCAAAAAGCTCAAACCTTGTAAAGCTGCTGGAATCTGCCTAAGTGTCAATACTTCTTCCACACAATACTGGTTTGGAGCCGACTGCCTGAGAAGATCATCACGACATGATGGGATTGAAAAATCCATGTTGCACAACTCGACAACCTTGAAAACAAAATTTTAAAATTAAAATGTATAGAAATTGAACAAGGAAATATATATTATAACATTAACATGAAAATTTTGATTCTCTAAAAAATTGTTTGACACACTACTCAAATCAATTCAGTATTTTTGATGTCTTGTCAGCTCACAAGCAGACCATAGAAATAGAGGTAGAAGTAAGTAGAAGTGGGATGTGAGAGTGTGTCAACACCACGGACGAGCCATCTTTAATGTGTGCTGTGTAGATATCTTTATGTTGTAAGTTACATTCACAAAAGTAAGAGAGTGTTGTATCCTCAAGGTTTCTTTGTTCAGCAAGGAAAGCAGAGTAGGAGTGGAGGCTGAGGGACAAGGGTAGTGGTTAGTTTTCTTCTTGTGGTAATGAATTCTGTGTAGAGTCCTCATTACCAAGGCTCTGATTGCAATGTTATTAATTGTTGTAGTATGATTAATTCTAGAATTATGAAGGGGAAATTTTCTTGTTACTGCCGAGATATATTATATATAACACCAAGAAGGAACATAAAGTAGTATTTTAGTAGTGTAGAGGAGCTGTGAAATTTGCTCATTTTCATCATAATAAAAATTGAGTTGTTAACTGCAGATTTACTGTTGTAAATTCCTAATCCATCAGCATCTTTATCAAAGTTAAGTGTCCAGACTGAGAACTGATGGAATGTTCAGCATCCTCATGGAATCATTGAACTTTGTATTAACTAAATTTCTCCACTACCGCTACTCCCTATTATTATATTTATATATCCTGTGATATTTGTATTGTGTGTAAATGTAGGTTGCTGCTTTGTTGTAAGTTTGTAAAGGCCTGGGCCTGACACTATTCAATAAAAGTAGGCTCCTCCTATACTCTATTAGTGCACTGGTCTACTAAGTCTTGTGATAGGACTGACTAGGGTTAGGTTCCCATTTTTTCAATCTCTATACGATTTGTTTTATGATGGAGCCGAAGCCTGAAGCCTGTCCGTTGAAGCTGAAGAAAAGAGTTGTATGTAGAATTAGAATAGTATAAAAAATAATATAAATATAATATAAAGGCAAAGGTGTAAAAGTAAAAGAGAGACTGCCAACAGCTCCACCAGATGAGAACAACTCAAATTATAATACAATAGTAATAATAGGCTGTACCAAAGTCAACAATGTGCGATTTGTTGTAGTTTTTCAATTTCAATTGTTTGTCTTGTTTGTTCTGCTACCTTTTCTAATCTATTCTGATCTGTAGTGTGATGAACTGGTAATCCCTTTCTAAATATATATATATTCAAACTCAAAAGAGTGAAATAATCTTCAATAATCATAATATAAATTTAAATATATTAAATAATAATAATAATACAAAAATAAAACTGAATTCAATAAAAAATAAGGGTAAGAAGGGGAAGGGGAGACAAGACAAAAATAAAAAAAAGGGGTAAAAAGAAGACGAGGGATTGTAAGTTGTGTTCATCGTCATCAGAGAGAGGAAGGGGATTTCATAGGCATTCTAAACATTTTATAATTTCATACAAGTCAAGTCGGCTGTGGCTACTACTTTCTCAGTCCTAACCAAAATCAAAACAAAACCAGAGAATAAACTTGTGGTGACGACGATGAGATGGATGATGGATGGATGAATGATATATAATAATGAATAAGAATATGATGGCGGTCAATCAAATTCAGAATGAAATGTTAGATGACAAACTGAACATTTCTAATAGAAGAAAGCCTTTATTGTTATTTTAAATAATGTGGCAATCATAATTAGTAAATCTTAAACAGCTATAAATGTGTTAATCAAACCTACTTTTCAAATTTAAAAACTGTAGGGGTCTTGATCATAAATTTGTTATTCAAGCTTCAAACTTCGCGGCTGGTAGTAATCATTATTGAAAAATTATAAAGCTTAAATATCTCGTATTCGACTACATTAATCTGTTATTTGCGATATTGTTATTATTTCTTTGTTGAAACTGAAATAAATTGATTTAACCGTATTTTTGAAGAGTAAATATGTTAACCCTTTATATGTGATTTAATCTTATTGTCAATTACAAACGAGTGCCAAGCTAGCAAAAATGACATTGATATCTGTCAACGTCTTTTTTTGTGCCTTTTCCTGCCCAACAAAATATCGGAATTTTTGTTGTCTATTTTTAGATACGTATGTTGTCGTGAACTGAACTGTGAACTGCCGGACTCTGCTGTAAACAATCTCTCACTCTCATCATCTTGTGATGATGCTTACCTTTTTTATTTAAAGTAAAGTGATCAAAAACTGATATAGCAACCACCAGTCTCAATGGGGAACTTAGACGCATATTTTCAATACTTCATATTTAGCTTACTTCTACCCACAGTGATTCTTTTTCTCCTAGTTCGGTGGTATTTCGACTTAAAGTCACGGAAAATAAGTACATGGATTGAGGGCAAATTCACCAAATGGGTACATGGCAAACTGGAGAACGAAAAGAAACTTTTGTTTGGTCAGATGAATCGCATGAGATTCGGAAATAGTTTAAGTAAAAATCCAAGGCCAGTCGCTTTAAATGTTCTGGAAATAGGAGTTGGTGGAGGGAGAAATTTCAACTTCTATCCTGAAAAGTCGACAGTGACATGCCTTGATCCCAATCCTTATCAAGAAAGTTATGTCAAAGATTACTTAAAGGCAGCAAAGAAAAAGCTGAAACTGAAAAGATTTGTGAGGGGCTTTGCTGAAGAAATGACAGAAATTAAAAGTGATCAATTTGATATTGCTATATGCACATTGACATTGTGTTCTGTGAGAAATGTTGATGCTGTTTTGGAAGAGGTCAGACGTGTCTTGAAGCCGGTAACCAATACATCATAATAATATATATATAGGGCTTTAAGCTGTGTTCAAATCGTAATGCTGCACATGAAAAAGAAAACATCTAATTGTTATCCATCCAATATGATTCTTAATTTTAAAAAATTGTCAGCCGGTGGCGCAGTGGCTAAGTCACTCGCCTTTGGTTCGAGAGGTTGTGGGTTCAAATGCAGGTGGAAGCACTGGGTTTTTTCTCAACACCTTGATCCCACTTTGCGGCGCTGCACTGCGGCTGACGCCTGGGTTATTCCGGTCTACCCTTGGAATAGTCCCTAAAGCCAAATTTCCTCCTGGGATCAATAAAGGGAATTTTTTTGTTATAAAAAAAATGATTTATTCTAATAATCAAAATCTTTGTACCTTACCTAACCCCCTCTGCCCTAAGTGCAACAAGTTTCGCCAATCATGTTGCCGTTGGTAACCTAACAATTATAGAGGTTTAACGGGGAATGGTGAAGAGGTCAAAGACAATTCTTTGCAATTGTAATGCAGAGTAGGGGCCAACCTCGTCCTTTCCTGAATGGCACAAGGTCACCTGCATGCACACACATGCCCTGATTACGTCTTCAACCTCCTAGATAGTAGATAGAAGAAATTTATGACAATTCTTCAAATCAGTCATTTTAGTGCTAAGTGGCGAGATTTATTCATACTTATTCTCTCTTTTTATGACTTCTTTGTTATCATGTTTGGCAGATGAAGACAGCAACAGAGGGATTATTTTTACTTGTCTCATGTTTTGCGTTTTAAAAAGTAGTTCATAAGTTTTTTTTATTTTAAGGTCCTTAACTTGTAAGGCCATATCAATGGCAACCTCTCTTGTATCCATGGCAACATCTCTTGTATCCACATGCAATAGGACTTGATGGAGAGAATTTTGAAAACATTGACATTTCTCGAGATCCACCATTCTCAATGTTCAGGAATCAAACCTAGGACTATGACTTCCACATCCTGCTAGGAATGTTACATGTGTGAATTTTGTTGATGGACCAGACCTTGCACTCAATACATTCACATGTGTGCGATTTTTGCTTTTAGCACTGCTTTGTTGTCCTTTAGCAATATAATGCATTACTCTTGATTGCCTTACTTGACTTGGGTGTAAAGAAATGAATACCAGTTTAGGGTTCCAGCTGCAGATCTAATTTGTTATAGGCCTGTTTTCTCTCCGGAGGGTGACAAACTTTCCATTGTCAGCTTCATGTCATTGTTGAGCAAATGAAGTAGATATGTTAACTTCTTGGGCGGGACAAATCATTTTAAAATTCTCAGTCATTGATATTGATTTATCACTGATTCTAGGCCCACCATATAAAGAAGAGCTTGGTGAGAAGTTTGTTATCTGTTCCCTTTAGAACCGTGATTAAACAGTGTAGGGACCGACTCTGTGTCTGGCCGAGGACAGTGTACACGGCAGAAGGCAACGATGCGCAGACCCAGGTAAAACGTATCCAGGTTAAGTGCAAGTCTGTGCCCCACTAGTACACATGGCCTGATACGGAGCTAGAAAATCTATGGGTCAACATTTTTAAGGCAAGCAGGGGATCAACCCACTATGCCAACAAACCTTGTTTGGTACAAGAAGCAATACACTGTTCAATATTACTCAAATCAGGACCAGACAACATGATTTTGTAGCCTCAGATGTTCACCAAACAGCTATAGAAACTGGAAATTTTAACAAAGAGGCAAATTGGCGAGAAGTGTCAACATAATTGTGCCAAAGCAATATAAATATAACATTTTATACTCAGGAATATAACAGATAGAAACTCAATGCAATTTGTCTGTAGAAGAATACAAGACTCTGCAGGATAAATTTGAAAAATGTGCATACAATATATATATAAATATATATATTATTAAAATAATTGTGAATTAATTACTTTAGTAGTTTGCATGCTTAGTATCAAATTAATAAGATTAAAAATATAAGCTAATGGGATGATTTTAGAAAAATTTCATTTTTTATTCATAGCTAAAAAAAAGCTTTTCTTGGATGAATTTATATGAATGATAATTATTTTGCTGTGCATGTTTATCTCCACAGGGTGGGAAGTTTTTCTTTCTAGAACATGTGGCTGGATCAGAGAATTCTCTAACTAGGTGGATTCAAAACAGATTGGCAAAGCCTTGGTCGTACGTCTCGTCTGGATGTTGTCTCAATCGTGAAACATGGACTTTCTTTGAACATTCAAATTTCTCAGAAGTCAGTTATCAACACTTCAAGGCTAGTGTGTGGCTTCTCTTTGTCAGGTCCTGGATGTATGGTGTAGCTAGCAAGTAAAGAATGACTTACGGTATTAAACATTGTATATGTGTCATGTTCCGTGAACTAGTAAGTTGTTCCTAAATTTCAAATTATATTTAGCCGTAGAATGCAATGAAATATTTTTTAATGTTTGAAAGTCGTGATTACTGCTTCAATTCTTTTAGTTCTTTTAAAATATTTTTTCCCCCATTTATTCCTTTATACAGACAGCACTCGGACCAAACTGCTAACAATTTTAAAAATATTTTTAATTTGAATAAATAATATGATGAGCCTTTTTTATGTGAAAATATTTAATATTTTAAATATTTTATTTAGTCATAATTTTTAGAATTTAATAAAATATCAGTTTATAATATTTCAGAGTCAGGCTGTAAAATTATGTTATCCAAACGACAATAATTACCCATTTTACTTGTTCTTTATGACTTGTTAAAATGTAATCAAAGATGAAGGAATTTAATGATATTAATGATTCTTATAATTATGTTGGCAGGTAAATATATGAAGTGTGAATTATACAATTTTTTAATTAGTATAAATTTTTATTTGAATGAATGTGGCATGATGATGATTCATTTTTTTATTGAAAATATTCCATTATTTGAAAATATTTAGTCATTGAATTTTTATGTATTAAAAATAGAAAATATTAATCTACTGTGTATTGTTCTCTGCTTTGTTTTGCATGACTTGTAAAGATTTACTACAGTAGTCTCTACCAAAATGCCATGGCCACAGGTGTAACAAAAAAGGGAAGGTGCATTTTGACGAAGCATCATGACTTCTATTTTTTTTTTATAATGGTTTTGTATACCCTTGGTTTTTTGGTTTTTGTTTATTTTATTATTTACAAGAATTGACTCTTTAAATGGAAACGGTTGAAGACGGGACTTAAGAAAAAAACTATTACATTTTGGCGAAGTCAAGCCAGTCGGTGCATTTTGAAAGATTAATTAGTGTTGTAAAATTTGCTTCCATAAAAAAATTGTGCATTAATGACAATCAATCATTTTTTGACAACATGTCATTTTGTAGAGACTACTGTTTTACATATATTTTTCTTCCTCAATCATTTTCTTGCACACACAGTTAAGGAGGGCTAAGTTAAGCTCAGTATGGATCAGGCAGCAATAGCTATGTGGTTGAGCCAGGCTTGGCATACCTTTTAAGGGCGGTAGTTGGTGAAGTTTTTAAGGTTTGGTTGCTCCCATGCAGAAACGTGATGATGATTTGTACTTTGCCGTTTGAGACACTAGTTGAGAAGTTGGGCCAGCTCAGTATGATTTCATTATCTATTATCTGTTTGAAAGTCTTGATGACTGCTTCAATTCTTTTCTTTTTGTTTTGTTTTTTAGTCATTCCTTTATACAGGTAGCTCACATACCAAACTTCAGTCAATTCTTTTTTCATTTTATCGGGACACAGTGGGTTCAGGTTGAGTCATGTTGCCCTGGGACATGAAAATTCAGCAGGTTCTATGAGAAGATATAATTTTACCAGGAAAGAAAAGAACCTGGGAGAAATATGAGAATTAACTTTAACTTTAAAGAAGATTGCACGTATAAGCAAACCAATGCAATATGTATCTCATATCAGATCTCTCATTTTCATCAGTGCAACCATTTTCCTCAATAATCATCTTGAAATTGCCAACTGTATTTCTTCTCAAACACTCCTCTACAATTAAGAAACAATGGATTAAATAGAGGAAAAATTGCGTAGAGGAAGTCGGTGATAATACAATGGTGAATGTAAACGACTGATTTGAAGATGACAATAACCCTTGTAATATCTTAATATCTTCTCACGTGGCTGACAGGCATCAGATGCAGTCTCATGGTTGTACAAAGAATAAGCTGATCGCCTGTTTTCTAAAATCCACCTCCCGCTCTCTGAAGGGATAGGGAGTAGGGAGGCTGTCTCTTATATTATGGAAAATGTTTGAATGTGTATGTTTGTATAGACTCTCCTAGTAACAGATATATTACTTTCAATTTCAATAAATGGTGGATTAGCAAAAATAAATAAAAAAGAAGTGAAGAACCGGAAACATAGACTATTTATATTTTAAAGTAGATGGACGGAAGTTTATTTTGTACAGACTACATCATCCTTATCATAAAACAAAATATAACAAATACTCATTCAGCCATTCATTAATACACACAGTAAAGTTCATGATAACATATAATATGATATAGTGTATGATTTGATATGTTTGAGCAATAAATGAACTTAAAAATCATCCGACTTATGCTCTGTCTAATATCATTTACTTTTAGTAAATTGTACCATTAAACCTTTCCATCTGTAGCTGTTATTTTTACTGGTAAATGCAAAATACAAATGTCAGGATTAATCGCAGGCTTCATTCTAAAACGTCAAAAATTTAAAAAATGTGAATAACTCCCCTTTATAGCTATGAATAATGAAATGGGTGCACAGGGAGGTTACTCAAGTTTTTAGTTTTTTTCATTTCTAGTTTTTAATTTCATTTTTGGGATAAAACCCTTCAAACATTCTACACTGGGAAATGAGATTAAATTTTGTTTGTTAGAGGAAAGGCATATATTGATACAATTTTATAATCTATTACACCAATTAGTCGATTTGAAAAACAAAAAGGAAGAGAAAAACAGACATTGTTGTCAGAGCTAACATACACTTACAAAAATACAATATGGTATATTGGTTAAAGATGAATATATAAATAACCCTCAGAATATATGTTACACATTGATATATCACTTTGACTATTATTATACACTTTTCCAGAAATTTAATTATGAATTAAAAAAAAGAAAATTCTTATAAACCTAAAATGCATTATGTATCTTAAAAAAAACCAACATTTGCTGTAACTGGAACAATTAATTATACATAAATTATATCCTTTTTCTCTCTCTATAAGTTAGCTAAAAAAAGGACAAACTTTGTACAAAAAAATTATTATCCTATTTGTTTGGGTTTTTTTCTTTCATAAGTCAGCTTACGATTTTATTTAAAAAAAAAGACATGATGAAATTTTCTAAACACTAGATTAACGTTCATCATCTCCCGTCGCCCATGCCAATAGATGATTGGAGCTTGGTGGTAGAACCACTCAGATGTTCCATTGTCAGTTGTTCTCCCCTCCCACTATGGCCGAGATACGTGTCTCCTCCTCTCTTACTACCCAGCGGACCAACTGGGCTCGCAACGTCACGATTTCTGATGAAAAACAAAATATGAACAGATAACTCAAATTTTTTTCCGATGGAAAAATGATGCGAATCAACCATTACTGATTTTATTTTATTTTTTCAGGAAGGCTGTCGTTTTCCTAAAATAAATATGAATAGTATAGTAGCATGAGGCAGACAAGGAGCTTGTAAAGGGAATTATTTCAAAGATGTAGAGAAGAATGAAATTAGTTGACACAAAGAAAAGAAGTAAATGGAAATGCAGTGAAATTATATAGCACTCAACTTCCACCCTGGAGTGCTCAGTGGCGTTTTACAATGTAAGACAATTATAAAATACAATACAAAACAAAGCATACGTAATAAGGTTAAAAATAAAATACAATTCAAAACATCTGAGGGTGAAAAAATACAATAAAAATATACAATCAGTAAAAGTTACAAAAACATTGGTGAAAAAGTCAGTTTTTTTATTTCTTTTTAAAAATATCGAAGTAATGATAGAGACTCACAGAGGACATCTATCTATTAAGTCCCATGCCACAAGGAAAATAGTAAATAAAGAGGTGGAGAAAAAAATAGAAGTTAAAATTGTCTGCCAGTTCTCCCATATGTGTAAAGGACCATTGTCATGAAAGGGACAAGACTACAACAAGTACAAAGACAAGCATCACCACCCACAATCCACCCACCTCTGACTACGAGCCAGTTCTGTCAGGAGACTCTCCCTCTCATTGGCCATCTGTCGTTCTCTCATGCTTTGCCGACTCAGCTTCTTGCTTGCCTCGCCTGCCTGGATCTCGGCTTCCCTGACCCTCTCCTCCATGCGATGAATGTGTTTGGTGTAATCTGATATCATACGCTCCACCTGCAAGATAAGACGTCAATTATGATTAAAAGTAGACAAGAATAAAAAGTAGACAAGAATAAGAAACTCTTTGATGTCAGATAATGACCTACTTTCATATATAATCTGCATTATCAAAGCTATTGATTCAATCACTGTGAAGCTACAAGAGCATAGACATTTCTGAGTATACTCAAGCTTTCAGCCCACGGCACTCGCTTGTTTCGCGGTCCACTTCTGTGGAAAATGTTCCCAAAAAATTATTGTCAAAAAATCATTTTCACTTAATGTTACTTTCGGCTCACATACTCACCTCAGATGTCTTCGCCTGGCTCTGCTTGAGCAAGGACGTCAACTCTTCATTCCTTTTCTTGACATGAGTTAGTTCCCCTCTCAAGTCCTCCAACTTGCATTCAAACTTGTGGGTGATTGTCTGGCACTCTTCCTTCCATCTAAATTGGATGAACAGAAAGGCAAATATGATGATAGCAATAACTCAAATCCCAATTCAATCGTTATAAGCCGACTCAACTCCTGCTGATGACGGCTGCTTACAACAAACCGATCCTGTTGTCATCACTTCAATCAAACTAGATATTTGCTTCCATAAAAAAAAAAAATATCAACAGGTCTATACATAACTGTCACTACCAACGCAGTAGCCCTAGTTGTTTGTTTTTCTCTTCCCTTCTACTTCTAATTCCCTTTTACGTGTCATTCATTAGTCACTGAATAAACACACATCGTGTAAACGCATGCTCTGCATAAACACACTCTTATATCGATATAATTACTATGCATAAAAGTATAAAGCACGGTCAGTGTATAAACACCTTAAATCTCTGTGATGTCACACTTTTATCTTTTATCTGTGTTTAAAACTCATTCCAAAATGTGCAGCATGGTAAAACCAACATTTGCAGTATGGAAAAAAAAACCAAACCACTCTCCCTACCATTAGGACAGAACATTTTTGCCCAGACCACGTATTTGTAACAACACAGATTCATTTCTCAACAATGTGGTCATGTCAAGCCCGTTCATGGTCTCATCTAGACAACTGTCTTGTTCAAAAATTTATTCTACACCCATATACCAAGAGTTACACATCCTTTTAACATCTCACAAAAGCATCTGATATTGATATGTCTTGTTTTCTTATCATTCCTTTACCTCCTCCCTTCTTGTTCGCCCTACCCCATTCCTCGTTATAGAGGTACTGGCCCTTACACTTTTGTCTTGTTTTGATGTTTTAGTGCAACTGTCACAGTGTCACTTTCTGTCGCTTGACGAAGACCTTTGGCTGAAATATCGCTTGTTTTGTTTTGTCCCTTAGAAGCCTCCAACATATTCCTTTAGTATCTATTTGCACAATCTACAATCTACATACACTTTTCCCTCCTCCCAACCGGCACGTATTCAGTGACTACTGTACCTGGCACCCATTCGTTGTTGTGATGTCAAAAGCTTGCGGAGTTCTCCAACTGTCTGGCCCTTGGTGTCCTCTGTAGTTTGTAGTTTGATTTCAAGATTTCGTGTCCTTGTTTGCTGCTCTTGTTCTATCAGAGCCAACTGTAAAGTAAAATGGACCATTGAAATAAACGATGAACAGAAGGAAACCTGAATTACTTAAAAATTATAACTGTAAAATATTCATGACTACTCTCTGTCTCTTCTCCATCTATATATATATATATATATATATATATATATATATATCTCCCCCCCCCCCTTCCCTCCCTCCCTTTTATAGGGTGCTTTCGGGCACACTAGGGTGTAATAGGTTACGTCAGCACAGACTCTAGTCCCTACCTCCTTGGTAAACTTCCGGTGAGCTGCCTCTTTTTCCTGTGTTGCCTGCAGCAACTTCTTCTCCACCACATTCAGTCGATCCATACAGGATATCCTGTCCTCATCCACTACTTCGAATTCCGATTGCACATTGGTCAGTCTATCCTCCAACCGTTTTGTTTCTGATGCCAGCTGCTCTGTCAAGCGTTTGTTCCTGAGTAGAGAGAAATAATATATGAATAGTTATAAATTCTTTTTAAAAATATATACGCATATGGAAAGTGCTTGTTAGCTGGACTTTGTAAATAAATACAAAATAATTATAGACTTCAAGGCAAGTCCTCATTATTGTCATCCACTGTTGTATATAAGCACAAGTGTGCAGGCATTATCAATTTTAATTCTCCAATAATTCCAGGAACTATTCAACAAATACTGCTCACAACATTTTAATTTTATTTTGAATAAAAGAAAAAACCCAACAATTTTTACAAAAGTTGAAATAACATAAATGTGAGCTACCCCAGGTACTATGGAACTTCTATGTTATAGAAAAGCATGTGCACACATACATTCACATCAACTAATACATGGAATAGAAAGAAAAAACATTTCCAAAACCACATACTCCAATGTTAACTTGTTCACTTCCCCTGTAAGATTGTCCACTTTTACATTAGCTTCGTCCCGTCCTCTCTCTGCCCCAATTGCTCGTTTGTTCAATTCCTGATACGCCTCCTTTGATTTACTCCCTTCGGCCATTCCTTCCTTGTAAATCTGAAAACAACAAAACAATAGAACAGATACTTTGTACGATAATGATGATTATGACTTGAAAGAAAAACAAAAAAACATAACATTACCAAATAAAGAATGGAAGTCTTATTGGTAGAGCTGTGCCCACAGTGGTGAGAGTTAAAGGATTGGAGAAACGGAGGTTCAGAACCGAATCTTACGGTCCTCAGTCCTGGAGATTCGAGAACCGGTGACTCGGAAGTGAAGCACGAGTCGCCCGCCTCTATTTATTGGACTAAATGGCCATGCAAAGGTTCAGAGTGTCCCATAATATGCTTCACACATAAGAAAAAAATAATTTAATTAGAATATTCGTATAGTTTAGCACATATTCAAAATCAATACCATATTCTGGTGAATTCATATGTGCCATAACAAAGTCATTTTGCCTTCCCTACCCCCTCAAAAATGTCACCACCACAAATCTTCTGATTGTCAGAGCCAATGTCACTTATTGCAGTCCCCAACAAATTCTTTTTATTGTTTGTAAGTGAAATAAAAATGCTGTAAATTCGTAACAAAAACACATTTAGTTAAAAACAAACCTGTTGCAATTCTGACTCCACAGCGCGTTTCTCTCTAATCAGGCGGTCTAGTCTTGCCTGCTTTTCTGTCCCTTCCTGTTATATAAACAAAAATACAAATGTAAGGCCATTTAAAGTTAAACGGGAAAAGTTCTATTAAGCTAATGAATAAATTCTTACACTAGGGAAAATGTTAATAATTTTTCCGAATACACACATGTACACATACATATACAATTGTATATGTAACTCTATATATACATGTAAACAGTGTGGTGACCATAAAACTAGAACCAATTATTTGTTATATACACTAAAAACTCCTATCCTACAAAACCACAACCTCACCATCTCTAAGGCATGGAGCTCCTCTGTGAGACGAGAGATGCGTTCATTGCATTGCTTCCTCACATTATCAACCTGGAAAGATATGTGTAGTAATATCAATAACATGTAACAAATTGAAATGGTTTTACAATAAAGATGAAGCTTCCACTTTGACTTTTACTACAACAATTTGTGTCACTTGCAGAATCATTCAAAGGTTTGGGTAAAACAAACTGATCATCTACTTGTCAAATCCAGGAAACAAAACATCCATGATAATATACTCATATGACATTTTAAGTAATAAGGTAGTAGGTTTTCTTTACAAATTGTTTGTTATCTGTTCCATTTAGCACCGTAATTAAACAGTGTCTAGCCAAGGACAGTGTACAAGGCAGAAGGCATCGACGTGCAGACCTAGATACAAATATATCCAGATTAAGTATAAGTCTGTGTCCCACTAGTCCACATGGCCTGATACAGAGCTGAAAAATCTATGGATCAAAATTTTTAAGGCAAGCAGGGGATCAGCCCACTGCACAATAAATATTGTTTGGTACAAATTACTCATATCAGGACCAGACAACATGATATTGTAGCCTCAGGTGTTCACCCAACAGCTATAGAAACTGTGGAGATTTTAACAAAGAGGCAATTCTTTACAAATCAAAGCTGTAATAGTTTGAAATCTGCCATCCTCTCACACACCCACCTCTTCCCTTGTTCTGGCCCCAGCTTTGTTGATGACCTTTGACATGACCCCTCTCATCTCTTCCAGCTCTTCCTCTTTCTGGTGTGCCAGTATCTCCATCTACAAGCCAAGGACAAAGACACACCAAAATAAAACATACATTTAAAATTGTAATTGACCTCACTCGTATCACAGGCAAAGACACATACAAAAATAAAGAATGCACTTTAAAATGTTATTGACCTAAAGTAAAGCCTATCAGACAAATATATATCAAAATGAATAATACTACACCAAAAAATATGATTGACTTCAAAGTGTATTCGCTTTTTTCTTCTCTCACTCTAGTTGTTGAGAAATAAATTAACTAAATTTTTGTTGAAAAGCATTCTATGTGATTGGATTGCCAGAACAGGTTCATATAAAATAAGATGTTGCGTAGAAGGAACAATGCATTCAAATTTGCCTGATATGAGTATGAGCTACCAGAACACTAAATCAATAACTGTGCCCACTTCACGTTTTAATTTCTAAAAACGCATAGAAGTAAAATGGGTTCAACCAGCTCACAATCTGCAGGGGAAGTCATCTGCAATAGACCAGTGTCCTACCCAAAGGTGACAAACAATTCCTTTGACTGCTTCATCATATGGAAACCTGGATAAGCAATGGGTCTATGAGCCACAAGGTTCTGAATGTAGGATTTAGTATTTTAAACTTTATTTGCTGTTGGGGGGTATCAAAATTGTCTGCTGTAGACCGTAGACTAATTTTAACTTGTTTGTTGTTTATCAAGTCCCCTTTATACCGCAAAAAGTAGTGTAGGGGCCAGCCATGTGTCAAGCTCTGAAGGGTGTACATGACAAATGGAAGTAAATCCAAATGACAACGAGGACTAACACCACTCATCACCTTACACATGACTAGAAAGACTCTGCATTAGGAATTAAAGACGATTCAGTTAAAAAAAAAACTCCAACCTGATCCTTCTCAAGAACAGCTGCCTCCACCATTTGAACAGCTTCTCTAACTTGGACAATGGCATCGTTTTCTCTTGTCTCAGTATCAGCCCTGGAAATAAAAATATTATAAGATAAAGATTAGAATCTATTTCCTTTCAATTCATATATAATAGTAATTGTGGAACGAAAAGGAAAACATTAAGGCACTGAAACTGAGTGACTTTAGATTACTGAAAGTCAAAAACCCAATACTAACTCCATTTTGAGTTGGTTTTTTTTTCATGGAAAACATTTGTAAAAAAAAAAGAAGCCATTGACAATGTCCATCCCTTTAACATCAAGATTACTCCCATTGGGCCAGAAATATTTTGTGATAAAAAAGAACATTAGAAGAAAAACAAAAAGAAAGATGTTTCATTAACTCACAGTCTTCTTTGTAACTCAGTTGATCTGGTCAAATAGGAAGTGTTTTCTCTTCGAAGTTCATCCGACTCTTTTGAAATGATGCTTAGTCTGATGTTGATAAGAATAACAAAATTCTGAAGCTTATAATAATAATAGTACTTTACTTGTATTAGTCACAGTCAAAGTAATGGTAATGGTAATAATTCATTTATACAGTGCACAAACCCCCAAAGTGCTCTAGGGTGCTAAAGCAATTCATTAAAAAAACAAAAAAAACGTTAGATGTTATACATAATAATAATAATAATAATAATGATAACAACAACAACAATAATAATAATAATAATAACATTAATAATAATAATAATAATAATAATAATAACAAAAACAAGAATACTGAAAATTTCTTATTGCGCCACTTCTCATTTTCAACAAGCTCTGGGCGCTCTTTACATTTAACAATAATGGATTACCAAAACATGATACATTCATGAAAAATACAAATCTTAAATTCAAAAACTCTAGGTTACAAATTAATCATTAATACAAACAAACAAAAACAATAGGGTAGCATATATATCTTTATCTTTAGCATTTAAATAGGCGACAGTGACAAAGTTGGGTTTTGTTGGTATAAGAAAAAGGATTGTGATAATGTAACAAAACTTCAGTAGATATTTTCTATTCTCTTACCGCTGTCTCAAGTCATCCATTATCCGTTTCAATTCAGTATTCTTGCTGTCAGAGAAGCCTTCCTTGAATATGGTGTCTGCAACTTCCTGGTCCTACACACCAAAATTAAAAAAATAAATAAATAACATGAAACGATTCCTTTCTATATTAAGGAGGCGTGGTGGTCGTGAGGTTAAGACATTGCACTAACCACGCAGCTGGCAGGGGTTTGAACCTGGCTTTTGGCATTGCGTTTTTTTCCTTGGGTAAGAACATTAATACTTATTGCCTACATTGCCGCGCTGCCCTGCAGCTAACGCTTGGGTTGTTTCTGTCATTTTTTTGGGTCAGAAAAAACACTAGAGGCAAAGTGTCCTTGTGGACAAAATAAAGGCATTAAAAAAACCAAATATATCTACTCAGTCTATGAAAGGCTTTGATGATGCTTAACAAAACCTAATAAATATAAAAGTCTGAAGACTGATGTTAAGAATTGCAGTAAAACAGTATGAAAAAGCATTGATTTGTTACTTCTGTGTGCAACAGATATGCATCTATCATTGTACACAATTGATTAGAGGTCATGAAAATCATAAAAACAAACATGAAGATGATGATTTCAATTCATAGACTTTATATTTTACTCTTTATGTTTGTATTTTCAATTTTTGAAAATTAAATGAAAGATCTTATGTATTTGTAAATGCTTTCGAAAGTGGCTCACTGCTGAGCATCGGTTATTGAGATATTGGGGAAAGTCTCTTCTGGGTAAGCCAAAGCCATCCAGCCCCAGTCTGCTTTGATTCATCATACTGTAATGGAGCTAGTGGTCGAATGTTCAGACATTACAGGCTTTTTGTTTAGGGGTCTAAAAATTCAGCAAAAATGCAGGATGTGTTACTTGGAACCTTAAGACGACCGTGAGCGTATTTTAAACAAGAAATACGACTGATAAATATTTATTCAATATTTCAATGAAAACCTTAAAAAATCAGCTTCACAAAGGTAACAATCCGACATTTCTAATGTAGGCAATAATAATTGTGAAGCAGGGTTTTTTAAAAACTGAACACGATTCTCCTTTGTGATAAGACCGCCAAGTTTAAGTGAGTGTTTAGAAGTGTTTAGATAGACTAGATCCTGCAAATTCAATAATTTTGGAGTAGCAGTTTCAAGAAAAAGAGAATCCATACGGTAAATGCATTGATCAGAATAGAAACTGTTGTTGTTGATTGACATTTTTACCCCATTCGTAGAATGGGTACTTTGCTTAAACTAGTAACAATAGTACAATTAGATTCTTTTCCTCCATACCTTCCATGCTAGCTGCTGTTGCAATTCACTGAGGTTGAATTTCAACTCTGTTATTTTTTGGTATTTGTCTGCATTATCAGCACGGCACTCCCTGAAAAAGAAAAAAAAGTGTTGGGTTTTTTTGCCCCTCTATTTTCCACCAACTACTTCTTCACACTTTTAGGAAAAAGCTTAGCTGATGTGCTGACTAGACTGGAAATGGAAAAGTACAACATTCTGCACCGTTCATATCAAATACTTATATCTATAAGTATAAGTTATTTATAACTTTACAGCTGTTATCCAAGCTCCATACATAAGACTATGTGGTTCTGGTTTTGCAAGCTTTAGTAAAACATCTTCTCACTATCATTACAGCAACTTTACTAGCTACATTTAAAAAAAAGTTTATTTTCTTCTTCCAAAAGTATCATATTAAAGGTTATACAAACTTAAAGGGCACCAGGCTAGGCACAATGACTAGGCATGCACAGCCCTCTAATTCAGGGTTATAAACCAAGCACCTATATAATTGAATAACATTTTTTAAAATCCTGAAGTATTGTGACTTTTCATAATAAATAATACTATCGACTATATACCGTAAATCATTTTGTAGCATCTCCACTTCTTTACTGAGAGCTGCTACTGACTGTTCATACTGGTCTTTAACCTGAAAAAGATTCAGCACATCAATACATTAGTAAAAATTAAAAAAAGTTACTTGAATAGAAATAGGCATACTTGATATGTTGGAAGTTTTTTCACTCTGCATTTAATAACTACATTAACAATAATAATAATAACAGTAAAATTATAAGAATAAAAATTATTTTAAAAAATAAATAAAATAATAACAATTATAATAATAACAATCATATCATCTTTATTGTCCTTGAAAGGCAATTTTTTGTTTGGTTTAAAATGTTCATTTTGAAACAGAAGCATGCATCTTAATTGTAATAGACAAGAATATCCATTTAGTGACAAAGAATGATTATCAAGTACCTGTCAGCATCATGTACACTTTCATGATATTTTGGATACATATCATTCATATATATTTTCACATACATGGTCTCTTTGATCTGATTGAGATGACATTGGCACACAGTGTTCCCTTTGCCTCTTTAATATTTGTTAACATTAACATATAATTCTGAATGATATGTTATAACATATGTCCCCTTCTTCAGCTTGCAAGCTAAATCGATGCATACATATATGTGCCTTTCCATGTAGGAAGATGCTCTATATGAACTGAGATCCATGCTCTTGACTAAAGCAGAGATGGTATCTGTATCTTTATCATTACGTCAAATATACGTCCAATTCTATCATAAAATGGACGGATGTGCAATAATAGATGAATGTGTGTGTGTGTGTGTGTGTGGGGGGGGGGGGTATAATAGTGATGCTACATTTGCTGGAGGTATAATTCAGTTTTATTTTTCAGCAGCATCTAAAAAATAACTGTCTGTTTGTGATATTACAATTGCAGCGGACTCTCCTACGTGCCGAACTGAGATATTGCCAGCTTTTCGCTTCTCACTGAAGTCTGTATTCCAGCTCTACCACCCGTAAAAAGTTGTGAAGCGTCCACAAGTCACCTGAACCAGTCTTGCATCAGTTGGGTGTCATTTTTTCAATAATTTTATGAAAGGAAACCACACAGTCACTAACCTGATGTGCTTGTTTTTCCACAACACGGAACTGATGGCTGTCTTTCTCCATCTGAAATGATAAACATTGTTTCGGTCAAAGTTTCTCTATCTGATTAAAATTTCATGGAATCAAATTGTACAGCCCAGTCTATAATCTTTTCCTGACTCAAAAGACTATGTTCTGAAATTTGTTTTAGTCCAAAACTTTGTATAGTTTTCCATTTACGCTTATTTCTACTAACTACAGACAATGTGTTCTCAGTGATAGATGCAATTTTAAAGCATTCAATATAGTTTACACTAGTGCTCTCACTTGCCCATATTCTTTGGCCTGACGTCAGCTATCATCAAATTTCTTGTTCTATTGACACAAAATAGACTCGATCAAACCAATCTCTTTCTTTTCTCTGTCTGCTCGTCTCCTTCATGTTTTTTGTTTCGTTTAAAAAAAATCGCTTTTCATTATTTTCTTCCTCTATTATGTGTCCCAGCCAGAATTAGTCTTGAGAGTATGTGTGTTTGTTTTGTAACCATTTTGAGTTCATATTTACCTCTAATTCTGCTTCCAGTCTGTCCACCTCTTGTGCAGCTTCTCTCCATTTTTCTTGAGCTGCCTCCTTTTCCTGTAAAATAAATGAAAACATTTTCAAATAAGGGAATCTACATCATAATTCTAAAACACAAATGGTCAGATTTCAACCCTCAGAACTGAATGATTTGCATGACAATTTGTAAACCAAGAAATTTTAAGTCAATTGTTTGGACTTTCAAAAGTTTGCAACATGTAATGCATACCTAAAAAATGTATCACATTTATTCCTACAATTAAAATCTAAAATTTTGTTTTAAAATTCATCATATCTTCATTAAAATTTCAAGAAAAAAAAAAAAGTAACTAGGCATGAGATTATAGTAATAGGTCAAGTAGGTCATGCCTTAACTAACTTAGATATAATTCCATCATATAAACAGTTATCAAAACTATGACACAACATTTTGTGTGTGTTTTCTGTCCTTACCTGAACTGCCTGATCTGCCTGCTCCTGTAAATTGTTTAGAATAGCGCCATCCCCACCTTCCAAACCTCCGGCACCATCAAGACGAGCCTCAATGGTTTCCCTGAGATCTCTGCGAAGGCTAGAGGTAAGATGAAAAAGGCTGATTAGATGACTGAGAAGATCCATAATTGATGCAATGCAACATTGAATATGTGGGCCAATGTGGACATCTGCCAAAATCAAACACACTAATACTTTATCTATGACATATTTTGACGCTGAATAGATAGACACCATTGACTTTCTCTTTCTTTCATTATGAAAACTTATGGTTCCTTTCAATGTTGAGTGATAACTTTGGCAAGAAATAAAAGGAAAATAATCTGCACCATAAAAATATTCCACTTACAGAAAAAAAAAAAGATAATAAATAAATAAATAAATAAAACCCATCATAACATAATATAAAGAATAATAAATTATAAATCATATTATAATTATTATGTTTTTATATCCAAACTCTTCTTTACCTTTCATTTTCTTTTACCACATCAGAAGCTTGTCCTTTCAAAGTAGATATTTCATTCTGCGCAAAAAGTAAACAAATCAAATTCGATAGGGAAATTGAATTATTAAAATACTCTTATAAAGTGAATCTACTCTAAATTTATCACCTTCAAGGCTGAAAATGACTCACTTTAGAAGCAACTAAAGTTATTCTCCTGAACTGCTCAGGGACATTAAAAAAATGGACCTGAACCACAGTTCTTCAAAAGAAAAGCATTATCAATAGAAGTGATGAACATCCACTTTATTCCGAATAAGTGAAGAACTGATTCTGATTAACTGGGTTATTATAAATCGAACATTACTTTGCTTTGAGGTCATGTACAGAGTAAACATTAAAAACACACAGGAGACTGGCCCACTGTGTAAAAAAAAAAAACAACCCTAGGAGGCATTCTGGGTCAATATACAATGTAGCATGGTTCTCATATTGTGGTCACATGATTTTGATCCTGCCACTTAATAATTAAAGCTGGATTTGCAGTACGTTATCCAATCAACTTAAAACAACTTACATGAATCCTGTTTAGCATGAGAACATCTTACAAAGCACATTTTATTGGCTCAGTAATCAATAAAGAATCTTATATCATTCAAACAGTAAGATGTTGATAAAAAATAAGGAGAAAAACTCAAGTTTATATTATAGCATTTACCAGCAATTTTTGATTTTGATCTTGGATACTGTAAATGATTGCATCATATTCCTTCAGCAGTGGAGACATTTGTCTGATAGAAGAAGAGAAAATAATATCAGAATGACCCATACATTTCAAAATAGAGAAAATCACTCATTCAAAAAAGAAAAAAAATCTGATGAAATATTAAACAAATCTCTACTACTTTAACCCTTAACTGGTGGGTTCTGCCCTTAAATCATGAGAGAATAAGATAATTGTTACTTTAAATCCTTCAATTCTAGGGGAAATAATCCCAGACAATGAAATAAGAAATTACACTTGAAAATAATCACTGAGCCATATAGTTCTATAAACAATTGTACTTTATCAAGGGCAATTTCAGCATGGTTGTATGGCATACAAATTCATGCTCACTTTCCTTTACGTAATAACTGACACATTAAACAATAAAAGTGGGTTTTTTTAAAGTTAAGCGTTCCAAATGGACATGACATGAACAGCTAAGGACAAGAAGTACAAAACTTTATTCTTACTCTCCATTCATCCAGGGTTTATGACCACCTTCGTCTTCCTGAAATGGTGAGGGAGGGAAAGATTAAATTACATTTTCAATATATTCTTAAAATACATTCATTACTTACTAAAATACTGTAAGCAACAAAAAACAATCTTAAGCAAAATATACTGCTGGTAAGTTGATGTCTGAAATTGAAATTCAAGTTATCAGGTTTGAAATACAATACTGAAAAAGAGGATGCCCCTCTCATTTCACTTTAATTAAATTCCATTCACTCAGCAAAATAAGACATGAGAGAGAGAGAGAGAGAGAGAGAGAGAGAGAGAGAGAGAGAGAGAGAGAGAGAGAGAGAGAGAGAGAGAG
>JARDUL010231555.1:0-17403 GCA_030265205.1 Dirona pellucida
AGAGAGAGAGAGAGAGAGAGAGAGAGAGAGAGAGAGAGAGAGAGAGAGAGAGAGAGAGAGAGAGAGAGAGATAATAAAGAGAAGACAAGTACAAAAATAATTAAACACAACATAATATATTGAATGATGAGATGTGATTTTTATTATTTTACATAACGAAGGGCAGGAATGGGACCCAATAACTATACATTTTACATGCAGATAACTTCTTAAAAATTCCCCAACATAATTTCCCCATGCAATTGAAAAAGTAACAAAACCAGCATGTCAATATTATTGTTAACATTCTTATCAATATCATACACCTAATTATACATTATGAACTAAATATTTATAATGTTATTAATCACATACTTTACAAATAATTACACTTGTGCACTACATTTGCCATCACATTCAAACAGCTGCCAAAGATTCATACATAATAAGGTACACTACTAGAAAAACGTAGTACTACTCAAATGTAAACCCCATAACGATTGATCAGAAATGTCTGCAGCAGTTGAAATTATTTCAGATTTCAAATTGGACTATTAGTATTCGCATTAGTATTCGTATTAGACTAGATCAACATAACAAGAAAGTGACAAGAGTCAAACCGGTTATGACTAACAACGCTCATCTTAAAATTAAAATGATAATTTCTGAGTGAAATTTACAATTAAATCATTTTGCATCTGATAATATTCTAGATAACAAACATAAGAAATATTTTAAACTTGGTATATCCGAAGACACAAATTCAGAGAATAGCAAGAGAACAGTTTGTCTTTAACTTTACATACATTCCTTAACATTAACGTATATAATATATATGCAAAAAATAATGATTTGAACTAGCCCAAGCATTTCGGGCAAGCTGTTTCTTGAGATTACATAAAAATATCAATATTCAACCATCTTATTTAGAGCTAAGGGTAGGCCTACCAAGTACATAGTGGGCTTCCTTTAGTCATGAATGATCATTGATAGCTCTTTTTAGTGCAAACCTAGAGAGGTATACGCCATGTGCAGACTTTAGGCCCGTATTCATGCATGTGGTGAAGGACGAAGCTACCCAAAAAATATAAGCTATACAGTGCCTCTGAGTCTGAGTGTGCGCACCACAAAACTTACTTTACTTCAATGATTGTGCGTGTCATTTCATTTCAAAGGATGCCGTAAAAGTTTCCATTAAACATTCATATGGTTCTATATTTAGATATTCTGACATCACATATTAACAACAAGACAAGTCGCTGAATCAAAATGGAAATCGACCTTCAACGAAAAGTGTGCACACCTCTTCGTCAATTAACGAACGAGCTCCACGTGCACACTCAAAAACGGGCCCACAGTCTACAAACAGTGTTATTTGTGGAACCTTTTCAGCACAGTTAGCCGAACCAGGCGTCAAAATCTCCCTTTGAACCTTGCAGATATGATCCAGAGAGGGATACAAGTGCAATACATCTAGCATCAGGTGAAGAATAGACACCAAGTATAATCAACATTTTTATCTATTTTTGAGCAATCATGAAAAGTATGTTGCTTATGATCAATAAAATTATCCAATTAAACTTGAGAGTGGTCAATCACCCGCTTGTTTTAAATACCTAATCAATAGAACTTTTCTTGCAAGCACGTTATTCAAGGTTATTCAGGGTGTCTGCCAACATTTTTTTTTTAAAGTTGAGATAATATAAAGTTTGCACTTTGGTGTCCTGTATGCTGTCACTCCAGGTTTGGCTGCTACCAATAATGGGGGCTGGTTGATAAACAAACAAATAAATTAACTCCTTTTCCAATCAGCTCAAAGCATCTTATGCTGAGATTTTTAGACCCCGCTCAAAACTCTCTGAGCCATTAATTGTTTCCCTTTAAGCTTAGTCAGTGTCGCCAGTTCTAAGGGTGCAGTTATCATTTTCATTACTTCCCATGGATTTGACCAGCATAAAAAGTGTCCCAAAAAGAAAGTGACTGGTAATTCAACAGTCGTCAAAGAGTCACATGAAAATTGTTAAATCAAAGTTTATGAAAGGCTAAACTAATTTCATTTATTCCCATACACTACACACCCAGATCTCAATCAGTAAAATTCTTTAACTTTAACACTAACAAACAAGTCAAGGCCTTCATTAATATGAAGTGTGGTAGAAACTATTAGTCGCTTCATGTCAAAAGTCATAATAAGAATAATAATACAAAGCATAGTGTTATATTTAAAGAAGACAAAAAACAACATATAACTTCTTCACTATATTAGTGTCTAATCACAGCTTTCTATCTTAAAATAATGTTTGCAATCTTTATCCCAACATCACTTGTTATTATTACCCCAGCAGTGGCCATACATCCCATGGTCACAGCGACGTTCTGAAAAATGACCATCTGTCAATTTGTGACAAACACAATTGAATATCTTGATATCATCGTCATCATGTAATTATAATAGGCCTACATGTCACATGTTCATTCTTCATGATTGAGGACAGTGGTTTTACAACAACCAAAAAAATATGAGCACCATGCAGCAAAAACAACAAGAAAACATTTCATGATATCAAATATTTACAACATAATATGTGTGAAATGAAATGATGTATACATTCTCATTGTAATAAAATTTAAGTATCTACAATGTATAAATGCAGAGCAATTATATTGTGAAATGTGACAATTTCAGCTATTCACTGAAAGCATTTTTTTTTCCAGCTTTTAATTTTAAAGGTAATTGGTCACTTGAAAATCATAGTTAGTGATTCATACATGACACAAGTACTCAAACTCCTATCAGAAAATATCAATAAATGGTACTACTAAGAATACTAAATATGTACCTCAACACATTTTGTTCTGACATAGAACAGTTTGGCGGCTAGCTCACTCTAATGCCAACTTTGGAAAGCACCTACATGAAAAAACACAGGCTCTGACCATCAAGCGTGGCTAAATACTGCTTGAAACATTAACAAGCAGGGGATCACCTGCTGTGTCTATATAAAAGGCTTTTCAGTTTTTCTCTGTTTTTCTCTGAGTCTAAGCGACAAAACAAACTAAATTTGCAGGTACACTTCTTGTTCATCCCCATCAGCTACAAAAGATGCATGGGGTAATTCTGACAATTGGGTATTCATGCCGTTTTGCACATCCATCCCATACACACAGGTTTTATCATTATGCTTGTCTGTCACCCTAACTACACTGCTGAAAAGTAATTTTCTCTCTCTACAACTAATACTTGTGTTTAAAGTAACTGTAAGTGGTTACAAATAAAATATTTTCATTGCTTCATGGCTCCCATTCAAGGAACAATACTTTTAACAAAATAAAAATAACAGATTATTTTTTAAACTACGAAAAACATATCCATTATTCCAAAGTACAAGCAAGACATTGGAGGCGCCAGGGCCAAGTGCTTAAGACAGCGATCTGTCATGGCAAAGGTCGTGGGTTCAATTCCTACCACAGACAGCTCATTTTTCTTGGGCAAGAAACTTTACAACTCCACTTGCCTCACTCAACCCAGGTGTAAAAATGGAACCAGCTGACAACTAGGTAATTAACCTACGACAGACCAGCTTCGTATTCAGAAGGATGTCATAAACATTGTCACTCTGTCCACATTCACGCTATGGAAATTGGCACTAGATTGATGGCCTCAAGGCTCTCAACAACTTATTTTCACAAACAGGAAATATCAAATTTGAATTACAAAATGAAGATAACCACTACATAAGCCTCTAATTTTAAATTAAATACAAAAATACATATTTGTTGAGCTTACAGGCCTGCATTACAGCAGATGAGTCGTTTTGGGACAGGATTGGGACAGAACCTTTAAAAAGAGATATCCCACAGATGCAAGGAATCTCAATAGCTATTACAATGCAGCTTAAAATCTGCAGGCCAAATATAAATTTCATCTTCTTGGATAACACAGTTGTTTTCCTAAACTTAAGTCTTCATGAATACAATTCATTCATGGCTAAAATAAAACTTTGCACCCAAACTGACGAGAGCATTTTGTCAGGATCAATTAAAAGGTAAGAGTGATTTTGAGTTTTATATATTTAATGATGAATTATATAGGCAAACTAAATGTTTAATCACCAACACATCACCTTTTACACCGACACGAGGGGCACAAATAATGTTTGGGGTTGGCCTTAGCCTGGGCCCTGGTTATGCAGATGACGTGAAACCACCGACCGCAATTTCCATCGCAATCCACCCAGTCTATAACAGTTTCTTTTGTATGTGGTGGGTTTGACAACATGCACAGTTGACAGTTAGAGTCCTCGTCTTCATCCTCCGCATCATCATCGTCTTCCTCCTCTTCCTTTTTTTTACTATTACCCTGCTCCACCCCCACTTCATCATCAGAATCTGAAGCAGATGATGCCCCACTTCCCCATGATGAACTGCCCTCCTCTGAATCATTCTCTTCTCCACCTTTCTCTTGTTCTACATCACCTTTTTCAACTACCTTGAGCACGACAGGCGCAGCGGTTCCATTCTGGTTTTTTCCCTCCTCTTTGTCCGAACTACTATCAGAACTGCTGCTACTGCTACTCTTGCTACTACCACTGTGGCTACCATCGCTGCTACCACTACTGCTACTACCACTACTATTACTTCCGCTCTCGTTATCACTGTCACCATTACTACTGCTACTACTGCTATCGCTGTCACTTGTTTCCTCTTTATCACAAACCACTTCAGGCCCCTCTATGTCAACCAGAGATTTGTTTCCAACTTCATCATCCACCACAACTTCTTTATTGTCAACAACACCCTCTACATTCATTCTACCATCTCCTGCAGCCATCGCTACATCTTCGACAGAATCATCCTTAACCACTTCAGTGCCAGAATCAGAGTCAAACTTAGTGTCATAGTCATGGTCAGCCAAAGACACCCGTCTGATATACTGGAGCTTCCTTTCATTTTCGTCTTGCTCATTCTCAACTAGCTTATCTGGTGCAGACTCTCTAGGCGGACTAGAAATGTCAACAACAGCAAGCTGCTCTTCTTCCTTCTTCTCTTCTATCTTTTTAGAATTTTTACTTCTTTTCTTCTTCTTTTTCTTCTTTGTGTGATTGTGCCCCGTGCTTTTATCAGCTTCACTTTTGCTTTTTGCTTTTCCTTCCTTTGAAGAATGGTGACTGTGCTTTTTCTTCTTCTTTTTCTTAACCTTTTTAACACGCACCAATTCAGTTTCCGATTCATCTCCTTGTTGATGAGATGTATCCATACTGTCATCTTTGTTTTCCTCATCACTTCGGATTTCTTCTACATCTTCGTCACTGATATCTGAAGGAAATTCATTTTTTTCTATCTTGTCTTCCTCATGACTAATCTTCAATTCTTTCTGCTCGTCGTCTGACTCCTTATCACCATCAAGATCAATTTCCATTTCTTTATCACTACTACTACTTTCACTTTCATCTTCCAAATCTGAATGACCTCCTTGTTCCTCTTTAGATTTTTTATTGACCTTGCTGATATCTAAAACACTAATGAGACCATGAGAAGATCGTCTAATCTTTATTGAAGGTCTTGCAGGGATCTCTTTATTCTCACCACTATTGACTTTACCACCAGAGTTTCTTGCTTTTTCACTCGCTTCACTTTCCTCTCTACTTTTTGCAATAACTTCATTTATTGTTTCTTCAAGTGATGCCAATGACGCAACCGTTTTCTTTTCACCTCCTTTTTGTCTTTTTGAAGGAATTTTTCCGTCCACCTTTGAATCTGTGTCAAGTACTGAATCCAAAGGCCTTTTCCCTCCCCTCTTCTTATCATCAAATTTGCCAGGTCCGTTCAAAGTCACATTTTGCTCACTACCACCCTCCTTCCCTTTTGTTACATGATTGTTTCCGTTCTTTGTGACAACAGAAGATAAATTAACGCTTCCACTTGCAATCATACTACTGGCTCCTCCTTTTCCTTTTTGAGGTTTAGAAGGATTTGAACTCAGGGCTCTTTTACCGTCATTCAAATTATTTGTGTATGGAGTAGCAGTTGGAAATCGATTTGCAGCTGTAGAATTGGAAGAGTTGGCTGATGGGTTGAGAGGACTTGGAATTGAATTGAGAGAATTAAGCATTGCCATGTCAAGCAAATTAGACAACTGGTTAGAATTTTTGTGCTTTTCAAACTCTTTCACAAATAAATCAGACTTCTGAGAATTGTTGTTGTCCTCAATCTCACCTCCACTTTCATGTTCCGAATGGTCCTCATTGACTGCATCATCGTTAAACTTATTCGAGTCACCTCCGTTACTCATTGAGTCCTCAGACTCGGCAGTAGTACTATAAAAAGAGTGATACAACTCAATAGATGCAGAAGGTTTCACAGGGTAAAGTCCAGTTTTGGCAAAAACCTGGGACATGTTGTGCGAAGCTGCCCTCTTCATTTCTTTACAAATGAGATCAATAAAGTCTCTCTCTTTCACCAACCTGTCCTTCAAGTTCTCAGATATTGATTGCAAAACACCACCGTGATTTCCCGGGAAAATAAAAGTAGAAATGTCCTGAGGGACAAAGTGAAGAAAGACTTTGTTGTCCATACATTCTGAAACAAGTTGATGCGACATAACATTTTCATGTCCATTAAAGAAAATAACCAACGGCCTTGTGATGATTACAGAGAAGAGTGTTCGCAAGTAATGAGTGATGAGATTAGGAGTTGGAAGTCCTTCTTTTGAGCCAACCAGGATGAGATTGGAAACACTCTCCGAGTAATGAACCACATTAGGAAATATCAACATAATAGGGAGTGACATATTTCCAGCACTGAGTAAGGACAGAGCTGTAACATTGCAAACTCTATTCCCCGCATGATTTAAAATGGGAAACTTCTCCATAACGAACGCGAGCACACTGGTGGGTTTTCTCACCTCAATGTCTTGATAGAGCTTGTGTAAAGTTGATGAGTAGGACGATAATTTTTTGGACATTGGATCCGACGGTTGATAGGGCAATTTGTTTGCAAAGAAATGCTGGTTTTTCTGCAAAAGGCGCTGGCAGGACAGCTTTTGAAAGTGTGGTGATGGTTGACACGGTTGAGGTCGTTTTGAAAGTTCATCGTCCATCCGCGCTTCCAAGAAAGAAAGGCTGATGGGAAAACCCATGCGGGATAAACGCATACAACACAAGAGTATAGCATCCTCTTCTTGCTTTAGGAGAGGAGATGGATCTGTACGCATCAGATGTTTCAGTTCTGCCTCCGGAACACTGCACATAGCCGCTGCCTCTGTCACACTCCTTCCTAAGGTAACGATAGCATCAACTGCCTTGGCCATAGCAAACTCTTTGGAGACAGTAGTCCAGGTAAAAGTGCTGAAATCACAAATCAAATAAATTATAAGACATGGTAAAAACAAAACAAAAAACTAAAATACTGGTAATATTTGTATAATCGTTTGCACATATTACAAGTAAGTGGTATTCGGCACATACATAAATTCCTTTAGGCCCTCTATATACAGTGATAGAAATTACACATGAATTGCAATACAAATAACCAAAAAAAACTACTAGGAAGTCTATTTTCTTGGGCACTATGTAACTTATATACAGGCGGTATATATGGAAGGTTGGAAAACCCATTATCTTCATTTGTATCGTAAAAAAATAATGAATCTATGTAGAGGAAATTGTTCAGACAATCCAAAGACCCTAGACAGATGAAACTCTAGTTTGGGTTGAGGATAGGTGCTTTAGTAAAATAGAGTGCAAATGAAGGTGAATTTTCAAAGTTGGATTTAATCATATAAATTAACACACCTGTTGACAAGAGGTTCTGAATCAACAATAAACTCTGCCCCAACGTTCTGTAGGTGAGGCATGGTCTCCAAAACACGACTGACAATGTACTGTGGGACAACGTTAAACTGCAATTCTTTCAGTTGGGTCATCCTTCCTAAAGCGTTGATCATCACATCCACAGCCTCAGGGTTGCCTTTGTTTGGAAGATCTGTTATTGTCTTTAAACGAAAAAATTAAAATCAATCAAAAAGAAAGAAAGTTGGGATATCAAAATGGATCATTGTGATGACATGTATCACTAAAAGCTTCAATTCAATATGAAATAGCAGAATAAGGCTTGTGAGACTGCTGTCGTTTGTTACGAGAAGAGAAGCACATTGACAGACATGTATAGAGCATGGAAATAGTAAGACGACAGTCTGTGCGACCTGATTGAGAAATAGTCAGAAGGAAACCAAAATACAGGCAACCTCCAACCACTCACAATTGTGACAGAAACAAAAGCAAAATGGAGAAAAGCCAAAAACAAAAAAATTCAATGAGTTTGCAAGAGCATTCTATGATCAAATAATAAAAATACTAGCATCTCATCTCATTTTCAACAGTATACATTCCTAAGCTACCAGTCACAAATCTGGGCAAATTCTTTTTTTATTATTGGAAGTTCATATCATTAGTGAGGCATTTGCATACAGTTACTTCAATAACCAGTTGTTTCTTTGTTCAATATAATGGCTTGTAAAGTATCAAGTGATCTTTTCATTAACTTGCAATTCATACATCAAAACTCACTTATCAAATAACAAAGTTTACTCAAACACACACAACTCAAACAAATGCTGTCATACAAACACTCCCTTAGCATGTTCCACCAGCAGTTAGTCGGCAAATAAACAACAAATTCAGGAAGTCCTACATACCAGATGTGTTACTCCAACTTTCATGAAGAATTGGACAGCTTTGGGCCAATAGTTACGGAAGACAGATTTGATTACCACTCTTTGCCACTGGAAAATCAAAACAAAAAAATTGAGTCACTGACTGCACTAGATAAGTGAAAATTTTCAAGAACAAAACAAACAAACGAAATTCTAAAAAATAGAGAAAAAGTGAAATTTCCAGATAGATATATTTTTTATAATATTTTTAAAGCATGGAATCAAAATTCAAAGTTACATACTAATAAATACTAAGCTTCCTAACAAAGAATTTGCTAGGGGGTATACATCAAGATATAATTTAATAGGAGAAATCAGATTCATTAAAATAAAAAGACTCACCAAACAGTTCATCATTGCTAGTTTATTCCATAATTTGCAAACTCTGCTGGCTCTGAAAAAAACAAAAACGAAAAGAAAACACCATTAGAGGCATTGATAATAAATGTGTTGCTATCAGCCCAGAAAAACAGTTGGTTGATCACCAGCTTGTGCTCGATTTTAGAGCTGGACTGCAGTGTAGTTGATTATTTCACACTTTTGCAAGTCATTCCATTATCTTTGTTTTTAAATTCCTTTCATTCAAATTATTGGCTTCTGGTGGCCATCATTACTTTGCTACATAAAAGAGAATGGAAGAAAGAAAGATATTACACTATTAACTCCACATGCCAAAATTATACCATTAATTCCACATGCCAAAATTACACCATTAACTCACATGCCAAAATTACACCACTAACTCCATATGCCAAAATTACACCATTAACTCACATGCCAAAATTACACCATTAACTCACATGCCAAAATTACACCACTAACTCCATATGCCAAAATTACACCACTAACTCCATATGCCAAAATTACACCATTAACTCACATGCCAAAATTACACCATTAACTCACATGCCAAAATTACACCACTAACTCACATGCCAAAATTACACCATTAACTCACATACCAAAATTACACCATTAACTCCACATGCCAAAATTATACCATTAACTCAGATGCCAAAATTACACCATTAACTCAGATGCCAAAATTACACCATTAACTCCATATGCCAAAATTATGCCTTCTAACAGCTTTGGACTGGTCACAAGACACTGCCTTACAGACCAGTGCACTTAAAGTAGGTAACCAACATTATTTCAAGTTTTCTACCATGAGAACTAACCTCAGAAGGTCATTCATCTGCAACTGCTCAAATATGCTCAACATGGCGGGGAAGTTGTCTTGGAGAAGCCTGAACATGAGAAAGTCCTTGCGAGTTAGAGGTGGGATAGAGACACCAGGAGTTCCACTGCCTTCTACACTGGTCTCTTGCTGGGAGTATTCGGATGGATTTCTGATACCAATATGTGTAGTAAAGTCTCTATCATGCATTTCAACAGTTTCATCCCCTGAAATCAGGTGTGACGATGACGGGCACTGGTCGATGGAATTTGCAAATTGATCAGAATCACCATGTTGGGAGTATGATTGGCCGAATGAGACAGGCAACATAGAATCATCATCAATGTCGTCCAAGTTAGTGACCCCGGTCTGATCTTCTTTACCAAGATCACAATCACTCTGTTTCTGACTCTTATCCCCTCTGACACCTTCATCACCGACATTGTCCGGAGGCTTAGAATGATCAAGAATGTTCTTACTACCTTTGCTTAAACTCCACAGATCACACTTATCCTTCACAACGGTTTGACTGTGTAGACCACTGAGGGTGGGGGTAAAAAAGGTTGGACGAGGAGAAAGGACTGACACTGAAGGAATGGATGAATGACATGAGGACATGCTAAGTTTGGGTCCTAAGGCGAGAAAATTAGGTAAGTCATTGTAAATCTTATCCACAAGATCCGGTGTACTGCTTCGAGTTGTTTTGGGAACCGGTGGATCACTGTGGCCAGATGACGATGATGATGGTAAGGATGTTAGAACTTCAGTAATCAATCCATGTGGGATATTTGGTCTGACAACTACAGGAGGTGGGTGTGAAATATTTGGTCTGGCCGCTAAAGCCTGGAGTGGCGGGGGCCCGCTAACAAACATGGGGAGTGGACTTGTTGCCAAACCAGGCCTGTGCAAGGGAGGTAACAGGCTTCTTGTAGCCGATGACCTCACAATGGATCTTGAAAGATCTGGTCGAAATGCTAGTGGAGGTGGTGGGGGAAGGATGATCTGTTGGTTGATAGGGACGGGCCGCATAAGGGATGGTGGCCTTGGTTGTAGGTTGGGCATTCCGGAATTAGGAACTCTAGGGTTTGCTGCGTGGTTGTCATGAGGCATTAGAACAAATCTGGCCTTGACCTCATGCATGGAATTGTTCTGCATGAAGAAATGAAGAACATAGAGAATATATCATTTTCAAAAGTAGCCCTATTGAACCCATTCTTACATCTTTCCACTGACTCCCAGACAAAGAGTCTTTGAAAGAGTGAATATCATCTAAATTGCCTTCCATAATTTTCAAGTTCTTACACTAACTAACACCAGACTATCTCTCTGTCATTCATACCTTCCTGTTCATTCCCTAAGGTCTATTACTTTTAATGAATGTTTTCTAGTAATACCTAAACATATATTGCCTTTGTCTGACAGATCTTTCTCAGTAGGCAGTTCCAAATTGTGACATACAAAATAAGTCAGGATGATAGGAAATTAGAAAACTTAGCATATTTTAAACATTCTATAAAAACTGGACTTTTCAGGAAAACCTTTTGGTAATGCCATTTTTATAAAATCGATAGTTTTCATTTATCTACTCCTATCTATTTATTTATATTTATCAATTTTCTTTTGTTTATTCATTTATCTATTCAATTCTAGGAAAAGTGTGTGTGTGTGCGTGCGTGTGTGTGTGTGTGCGTGCGTGTGTGTGTGTGGGGGGGGGGGGGGTGCTATTGAATTTGTTTGCTTGTATTCATGATGTATGTCATGTAACGTAACTTTTTGTTTTTATCGTATTGCTTGAGTGTGTTAAAGCACTTATATTCTATAAAGAAGTGATAACTAAGTGAAAAATCCTGGGAATTTTCTGGAGACTTGGCAATATAATAACACAGGTAAATGCCATTGGGCCTACTAGTTTAAAAACAACAATATTTGTTACCTGAGGAGAAGGCTGAACTTGGGTCTGCTTTACAATGCGGTATCTTGCGTTGCTAAATCTGAAAGGAAGGCAACAAAAGTCTGTGATATAGCTCCAATATAAATAGAACACATCAAAAGCCTTTTTCTTTTTTTTTTCAATATTCAAAAATGAAAACTATTTTCAACACAATCACCACACTACACACTCAACCAGTATTAATAAGTAGACCCACACCTTTTTTTTGTCAATCTTTTTATAGGCTAAGGATTTTTCCCTTCCGGGCAACATCTCTTCTTCATCTTTGTACTCATCCCTCAGATCTGTGGACCCCATTTTAAGTTGATATTCCATTTATGTAAATGCAAAATATATGCTCTACATTTTTGCACCACCTTGCCATTTCTACAACGCAGAGCAGTACCAAGTACCACACATATCTATCACTCTCCTGTGTCTCTATATAACACCACATCTGCTGTGAGGAATGAGAAGTCAATAGGCATAACCTGACTCACATGAAGATATTGCTATTAGTAACTTTGTTTTAACTCTTTTTTCAACACTTTTCATAAGTGAATACAAAAGGCAATTAAAATTTCATTAGCTAAGTTATCCATTTGATACTTTTGTTACAGTTTATGATTATATATATGGGTTTAATTTTTGACTTTGTGAAGTAAACGTTGAGGTAAATGTTGATCGAGAGTTGAAACCATGTATCTATATCTACGACCAAACTTTAAAGTAAGGCCTCTATCAAAACACATGCACACAATTACAACTCAAATTATTAACTATCAAAAGATTCAAAACTTACCCAAGCTGGGAGATAACGGCTTCAGTGTTTGTATTGGACTTTGTAACAATCTTAAATTTCATCGGACCGGTTGAAGCGGTGTCCAATTCAATAGAGGTTGGTGGTTGGGGAGGAGGAGAAGGGACCGGATTTACAATGGATGAAATCAACTTGGATGGTGTACCAATCACATCATCGTCATTGCCACCTGTAGGCGCTTGACCCGAGGCACTGTATCTGATCACTTCCACGTTTCGAACAGGAGCACGCTCCTTTTCCCCTTCTGAATCAGAGTTTGATGGTAGCCAATCTGGCGAATGAGTTCGCGGTCTTTTAAAAATATGCCTGTGTGGCTTGGAAGATTTCACAGTGGACTTATCAAGCAGCTTTGAAAGAATCTCAGGGTTCTTTATCCTGGGTACGTATTTTATCTTTGGTCCACCAGATACTCTGGTAACAGATGAAAATGACACTGTACTTTTTTCGGGCCTGGCTGGAGGAGCAGATAGGATCTTTTTAAATCCACTCTCTTTTGCACTTGATGTTTTGCGCTGCAAATTTAGAACTTTCATTCTTTCCATCTTGTTCGCTGAAGCTGGTTTTGGCGTTCCATCGTTTTGACTGTTATTCAAACTCCTTTTTGATTTTCCAGCGTCTCTAACAATTTCAAAAGGTGGTTCGTATATGGCTGTGCGAGCAAAAGAAAAATTGCTTATCTCCACGGGCCCACCTTTATGTTCAGACACTGTTGACGAAAAGAAAAGCATCCATAATATAATAATATGCAATCATAACATTTTACAATACAAAAAGAACAATAACTAATATATAAACTTCACCACATAAATTAGATTCCTACTATCTAAAAAGTATGAGATGTTGATTTAAATACAAAACATTAAAAAGGTCTAGAGGACAAGAGTGAAGGAATTGTCATAACACATAATGATTAATGCAGCAAAGAAAATGAAATAGCAGAAACACTTAAGGGAGAAAAAGAAAAGGGAGAGAGAAAAAACCCAAAAAACTTCATCGTCCCAACTTAGACTGATGAAAAAAAACTCACACCATGTCTCAATTTCAACCATTGATCTCTGTGGAATGAAAAAAAAAATTATTATTAGTATCTAAAACCACTACAACAGTCATGTAAAATAACTTCAATGAGAATCTTGGTAACGGAATCTGCCAAATTAGTCTGAAAAAATGTACTGAATTGCTTGGGGGGGGGGGGGGGGGGGGGGTTTCCAACATTATTTGACCTATTTTCCTTACATCCTTACTACCCAGCGACATAAGATTACCATCCAACAATCTGTGGCACTTATGAAATACAGCCATAGGGACTAATTCTTTACAGTTTTGTCAATTTCTTTTACACGAACAGACCCAATACATAACCTTGTCATTCATTAAATTACTACTCATTACAATTTACCATTTTCAGTAAATTGAGTGAAAATTGGCACCTCTATCATGCTGTGCTGCAGGTTTTCCAACACAGTATGCTGATCATCATCATTGTCCTAAATCCATTTCGAACATCCACTGGTTCTTTGTTCAGAAGTGTGTCATGGTCACATCTTCCATATTCAGATTTGATCCTTTTGTTGGTTTCATGGTTTGCAGATGCAAAGAAGAATGCTGACTGATAATAGCAACACTGACAACAACAATAACAACAGTAAATTTTAAGAAAGACTTACAAGTTTTTTGCCTTGAGGAGCAAAGTAATAGATATCACATTGATTCGATTTACCAGTGGACACAACATTTCGATTCACAACCTCTCTTTTCCATCCTGAAATCATAAAGGATTTGAAACTGAATGACAGAGTGTGGCATGAATTTTTGAAGGTATCGTTAATTATCAAAGAGGCATGATTATAATACAATATCTCATCTAAACCATATTATAAGGAGAGCCACATAATCATGGATTTATCCAACTGAATCTTTTCCTTTTTTTACTTTCCAAAAAAATCATTAATGTGACCAAATAACATTGGAGAAAGAACTTGAAAAGAAAAAAAGTCTCACCATGCTTAAAAGGCACCCGCCAATATTCCAAAGATCCAAGATCCATCTTATTATCAACTGCTCTGGATCCTGTTGATTGATAAAGTGATCAATTCATAATAGTATTATAAATAATAGATACAGCCATCGTTTTCATCTATGTCAACCTCTAATTTACTTTTCAACAGCACAGATTAATTGCCCCCAAGGATCCTTATAATCATAAATAAAGAAACATAAATATAAATCTTCTATTTCAAGTTTTGAACATCAATTTCATTTCCCTCAGATTAAAAAATATATCTTGCAGCTTTTGAAGACTATTCCCAATCTTTACAAACACATTGGAAGGGGTGATTGAAAATCAATATTATTATTGTTTCACACAAAGCATGGTGGTTCAGCACAAAAAAAATAAAAAAATGAAACAACAAAAACATTAAAATGTTGTATTTAGGCTATATTCGATTCTCACTTTATAAACACATTGTGTTGTGTTTCGTTCCGTTTCAAGGTATCTAATCTGAAATTGTCATTGGTTTGGTCTAATTAAGTGCACACTTCCCGCTAGGTCATTTTTAATGGCGTGTTCCCCAGTTAAACAATTATTTTGGTTTTAATCATACCGGGTGGTGGGGATTTGTCCAAGTGGAAAACAACTTACTTCGTTTTGCAGGTGTCTTGACACGTGTTAAAGTAGCATCTTTTCCAGTTGAACATTTTAGAGTGGAAATTTTAATGGCAGGAGTTATTTGTATTGCTGAATCCACACCAACTTGAGGGGTAGACTGAGATTGAGAACTGTTTGCATTTTTTGATTCTTCATTCACATCAATGACAGAACTAATACTCGACTCTTTATCATTGCTGGATTCATCAATAATCACGCCCTCTTCATCTTCATCACCTATATCAATATACAGATCAGATTCCTCCTTGTCATCATGATCAACATTACATGTGGGTTCCACGTGTACCACTCTTTCACTATCATCGTCATCAGGAGTTTGTTCAACATTGACCATTTGTTCCTTTTCGTCGTTATCTTTACCAACCTCAACAGCTGCACAAGAATTGTTTGTACTTTGATCAGTATCAATTTGTCTTTGCCCTTCATCATCCTCATCTTCATCAGCCTCTGTACCACCTACATCTTGAATGGTGTCCACATGAATCACACTGTCTCCTGTACTGTCATCTTCATCAGCCTCAGAATCATCTACGCCTTGAATGGGTTCAATGTGAATCACACTGTCTCCTGTACTGTCATCTTCACCAGACTCAATAACAGTAACACCAACAGTTTCCATATGAATCACATCTTCAGCTGTTCTGTCATCTTTATCAGCTTCAACATTGGTATAAGAACCAACATCGTCATCTCTACTACTACTACTACTACTGAGGTGAGAAACATTTGATTCATTGGTATCTTCAAGAGGGTCAACCTTGTTTTGAACTTCCTGATCCATCAATAATGTGACTTTATCACAATTATTTTGCAATGTTGTACAAAACTGAAATTATGGTCTCTCTTTCATGAGAGACAAATTTCCTGTTATTTTCACAATGGATTGAAATCACATTTTGGGTCAGATAGATTTCCTTTTTAAATCAGCCACATCATGAAGTCCAATCCTGAGAAGAAGAAAAAAAGAATGTTGGTGTGGGCACAAATGACAAACAGGTGAAAAGATGTACGTAGAAGTACAATTTAGTAGTTATTTAGTAATTATGAATGCTGCATTTTTAATATGATCCTAACTGAATAGATCACACTTAACTTGCATACATCAAAAAGCTATAAATCCCCTTTATCAATTCATTCAGATCGTTATTGGTATTAGTACTCGTTACTCATACTAGTACAAACTTTATGATCAGAATATATATTTTTACTTTCATTGATATTGTATCATCATCAGCATCATAATTATTTATCAATATTGTTGGTACTATATTATTGTTGGTATACAGCGCCCTCCGCCACTCATCTCTCTACTCCAACCACTCACACACGTCCAACCTGCACTTCTTACCTCTCTCCAGGTATGTGACGCACTATCGCACCTCTAATCCACCCACTTGTAGTTTTCACCACCTACCCTTCATTCCAATCCCTGTATCCTTTCAGGGATCGTCTTCCTTCCACACCCCCCCCCCCCCGATATCTTATTTTCTTTTATGAATTGGCGATCACTTCTTTTCCCAGTCATTTTTCTGACACTGAATACAACAAACGGCTCTGAGACTACCTGCTTTCACTGTTAATCAGACCTGTAAATGACCAATTTCAAAATTGTCTGAACTTTTCGGCAAACTGAAAAAGTAGTTCAAAGGATCATCCTTTGCTGCCATGCCATAATCAAGCCTTTGTTACAAAACTTGAAACAAAAGGACAGTCTGATAAAATATTAGAGTCCCTTTTGTCAAGCGATCATCATCAAAATTTATTTTTTCATTGTGCCTTCCATGGATTTTAGGTCACAATTATTACTATTACGACTATGATTTATAGTAGTCTAGTATGATCTGACTACTACTACTACACCAACACTTCACGCATTTTTTCTAAGCAAACAAAAAGTAGACTAGCCTATATATAGGACTGGTAGCAGTCTAGGCGCCCGTTGCGTTAAATATATAACTAGAGAGAGTATCTAGATTTTCAATTTCAATTTTAAAAACTCACCATAAAAACGTGGTGCCGTTTATTAGATACAAAAATATTATCATGATTGTGATTGTGAAAGAGTTCGTCCAGTCGCGCCCTCTTACTTCCAGTTGTGACTTACTTCCGG
>JARDUL010231666.1:0-17357 GCA_030265205.1 Dirona pellucida
GAGAGTGAGAGAGAGAGAGAGGGGGGGGGGGAGGGAGACAGAGAGAGAGAGGGGGGAGGGGGAGAGGGAGAGGGAGAGAGAGAGAGAGAGAGAGAGAGAGAGAGAGAGAGAGAGAGAGAGAGAGAGAGCTAGCTCACATTTATTTCACATGTAAATGATTTGGATAGTAAATACTAGTATACACTAAAAAGATCACATCTTATTCCTGTGTTTGATGCTATTAAAACTAAAAAGCTGCAAACATGTCTGAGTGAATGACTTATCTTTGATTGTTTTCAATTGACAGGTCTTTACATTGGTTGGAGGTGCTCAGATTTCAAGCACGATTGTCAAAGAGTATTCCGGACATCAAGATGCTTCTGTGATCATAATCTGGCTGAACATGATAACTACAATGGTTTGTATGGAATAAGTCTTAGAGTGTTATGTTTGTCTCTTCTGAAGATGTAACGAAGATTCTTTTAGCATCAAACCATAATAACATGTAAAATGTATTACTCTGTAAATCTAATTTGTAAAATTGGTACACATATAATCTTTTGTCTATCCAGCTTTGAGTGTGCGCGTCCCATGTAAAGTTGTGGGCTGCAAGTGCAAGGCGTACTCATGGATACCAAATCGACCAGAAGACATTGGAGAGTTTTGGTTGGCTAAACGACCCACTTTTGATCCCACAGCTTGGAGGGCAAAATGTAAATGCAAACACACCCACAATTTCCATGATGCAAACAGACCCCATCGATGCAAAACCAAAGGTAAAATTTAAAAATTATTTTATAATATCATAAAATTCACAAACACTTAGTGTCTGGTGTTGTTATTGTAGTGAGATTAATTGACTGCTTTGTTGAAGTTAATTTTTTGGATTGCGCATGTTAATTATTTTTAAGCATACAGCTCACCTCTTGTTTGGATGGACATTTCTATTGATATCAAAAATAAAATATTTAGCAAATGATTAATTTTTTGATATTTCTGACTCCTGACATTTATTTTTTTACTTTTAGGTTGTCCTTGCAGTGCTTTCTATTCAGACTTTTTATGTGCTGCTTGTGATAGACATTGGGAAGAGCATCAGACTTTCTTTGACTCTGAAAAGTCTCGTATTGAAAATGGACTTCCTGTTGGTGAGATTCTAATATTCCTTTTACTTTAAGAGATAAATGTTGCCTTGATACTTGTTTGATGCACATCAAGAATTTAATTTTTTTAATATTAAGCAATACATCCTACCATTTGTGAGACACTTAAACTCAACAATTTACAGCAGGAAAAAGGAAAGCTGCAATACATGGGCATCTTGCTCAAAAGTTGACATTGAAGTGGTAACAAGCTCGAACCTGACCTTCTTGAAGACTGCATATATGACTTTATTATTATATTTCCTATCATAACGTTATAACATAGATTTATCAATATGAATGTGTAAATTATGTCATATTTTTTTATATACCCAATGCATCTCCCATCTTTTGATACCTTAAACAAAGAGATTCAATTTATTGAAAACATGAAGATGACACTCCTCAAGGGTTATGAATTGGTTTTGAAGAATTAAATGTTTTATAAATTTCGTTGGAAATGTTTTTTGCACTATCAAAGGCAATATGTTGAAAACTTAGCAAGTTATATTTGAAAAAAGATTTTGCTATTGACATAATTTAACCAGATTTATTGTGGAATTGTCTTTTTTTCTCAATCATTACCTGTTGTACCTTACAGAGTTTGGTTTGTGGAATTGTATTATTGATAAAGATGATTTTTCTTCATGACTTTATTCAGGCACAGATTGGATTCCATTCGCTGAAATGCCAGACCTTCGCAATATTGCCTTAACTGGAGATGAAACGGATGATAGGCGATATTTGGAGATGAAACAGTTTGATCCTATCCCGTCAAACGCAGTCACAGGAAATGATGCAGTGGTCAACTTTGGTGGCAGGGGTGGTAGGGGTGGAGGTGGCTCGGGATTCGGTTCCAGGGGCCGTGGCTTTAGACCAGTGTATGACTAAAGACATCAAGTTATGATGATGGACTTTTTTTTCTGTCTGTGATAGTGAACCAAAGAAATCTGTGATTCATTTCATTAATTTGTATCTTAAATATGGACTCTATATGATAGGCAATTTATTCTCTATATGATAGGCAATTTATTATTTTTGTGTTCCTTTTTCTTTAATAATATTGAAAACTTGTGATATTATTGAAGAATTTATATAATAATGAAATGGCCACCAAATTAGGTAAATTTACTTATTCTCCATTCAATGTTCCACAATTATTGGCATGGATTTCAGTCCACTTTTAGTGGTTATTGTTTCTTATTTCTCATTTGATTTATTCTCCAAAGTGCAATCTCTTAATAGCATCTTGATGTGAGTAAAAGGTCGGAGCTTAACTGATCAACTAAGAGAGGTGACTTTGTCCTCTTTCTATAAACCTTTTATCCTTTCACCATAATGTTGATGATTTTGTTTACTCAATAACTGATGAAGTGCCAAATCAGACTAGACTTCTTATTCACTGGTATCTTCATCGACCTACCCCCCCCCCCCCCCCAATACCGACTACAGAATACGAATTTAGCAGGAGCAATAATAATAATCAATGATTTTTGAGACACAATTTTGCATCATGTATTGTCACAAAAATAAATTGATAATGAACACGATATAACATCACTGTGTCCACCATTTTATGAATTACATATTTTATTAGTCACCATCACCTAGGCAATGTGGCCTATTTTTGCATCTGTTTACTCATTATGTAACCCCCCACCCACTTTCCCGCTTCCAACTCAGTGTAATTTATATGAAGCCATCTCCTCTTTATTAAAATTATCTTTTACTTGACGAAGGCCCATGGTTGAAATAGCTGGCTTGTTTTGTATTTAAAATGGTTCAAGCCATATTCATTTATTCCCTTTGTATGCTTTTTTAAGTTTCAGAACTGCAATTATATTTTCTACAAAGTATCTAATTCTTCCAAGCATTTATTATTATTGTGGTAAACATATTGTTGTGGAATTATGCAGAATTTTAATTTGACTTTTTGTCATGGTGCTATTATCATCTTACTTGCCTTGTTATATGCAAAATTAAAAATGATTTTCATCCCTTTTATATTAATTTTGTGAAGAAAAAAAATAAAATAAAAGTAAATAAATATATATATATATATATATATATATACAAGTATATTATATATATCGACGGTGACAGTCGCTAACCGTGTAAGTCTTAAATTTGGTCAAGTTCTAATTTTACCTCAAATGTAAAGAGGAAAACCCCCTCTTAGATTGAAAGCATGGTGTGCAAGTTTTGAGCGGCAATGTGAAAAAGACACTTAGACTTTGTGTTTTTCTCAAAAGCACTAGTTTTGGACTTACACGGTTTGCGATTGTCACCGTCGATATATACATTTTTATCTACATATTTGTTCTATTTCTGATTGTTGTGAATTGTTCTGTTTTCATTTGAATGGAATGAGAGCTGCTCTTGCATCTGTATATTTTTGATACTTCTACATAAATTTCTCTTTCTTTGCTCATTTTAGCTAAATTGATAGATCTCATGTTACATATTTTGCTGGACCGATTATTTTCTCCCCTTTTTCCTCCATCTTCAGTATTGTATGTTGTGATAACTTGATTGCTTGAATATAATTATGATATATCTTGCATCACTCCAAAAGGGTATATTGTATTATTTTATATGTCTATTTAATATTGAATAATGTCATTTGTTTTTATAGTTAGTATAATAAGCTGATGTTTTATAGACCATTTTTAAAGTCTATGCATTATTTATATTTTTGACAGAAGTGTAATGTTGTATTCACTTTTTCTTCCTATGTTGAACATTGCCATATTATGTCTATATTTAACCTTTCCAATGGCCCATAATAAAATTGATTGCTGCATTACTTCTTACCTGCGTGCAATATGTACAATTTACTGTGATAGATCTTATACTATCTCTATTTTCTATATTGCTTGCTATGAAAAACTTCCTTGGAAGCAGGATTGAGGAGACAATATGGAGGGAAGCAGACATAAAAAACAGAAAAATAGAAATAACAAGGAGGAAATGGTCAAGGGGGAGGGAAAGAGGAGGAAGAGGAGGTATGGAAAAGGAGAAGGAGAGAAATAATAATTGCAAAACAAAATAAAAAGAATTATAAGAGTAATGTTTCCGGAAAACAGCTGTTGACACAAACAATGATGCCATGACAATACAGTGGAGTCCACTTAAGATAAACTCGCTTAAGGTAAAATCTCACTTAAGATAAACCATTCGTCCGGTCCCGGTTTTTTTCTTATTTACGTCAACTAAACAAAGTCTGGTTTATATAAACACGGATCGCACTTAGTCTGTTTAAAATAAACTCTTTTTCTGTCACCATGACCTCTCCCTTCCGACTTTTGCGGAACACTGACGTTGGTTTGCTCATAAACAAACAAACCAAAAAACCCAAAAAACAAAAAAACAAAAACAAAACAAACCCATCACCTACAAGAACAATAGGCCTAAAGTAAGGAAGAAGGGTCACGCATACCATTTTTATGAACAAGGGAGGTTATTGGACTTTTACCCACCGCAGATCTTGTAACCACTGGCTGTTTCCCTTGGAAATGGTTAAGATAAACCTTGCATAAGATAAACTCATTATCTGGTCCCACTGAGTTTATCTTAATTGGACACCACTGTAATATATTTCAAAGGGGAGGAAGGGTAGTAGGAGAAAACTGATAATAAAAAAAAAAAGATTATATTAGTAACACGTCTGGAAAATGGGGCTGATAACAGTAGTGAGATTACAATATAAAATGAGAATCAAAGAAAATTTTGTATTTAAAGAAAACCATTATTTATTTGCGAAACCGATTTTGAAAATGTAATTTGAAAATATCATTATGCAAATTAAAAAAGAAATTTCTTCACGTCACTGAGAAGCTCAACTCATGGTCTATAAATCACACATCATAATGCTCATCAAGGCATAATTTGATACTGATTGTGGGAACTTTGAATGCAGGTCATTCAATCAAGATTACAAAGAGGGCATAAATCTATCTTTCTTTCCGTTTTGTGAACCTGATCGCTGTTTGGGCCTCTGTTCTCCCTCGAGAGGGGGTGTCCTTTTTGAATGTGCATCTCTTCTAGGGGCATCTGTACTATTAGCTTTGGGTCTAAGGTTCCCTTTGATTCGTGGAGTGTGTTGGCTGTCTTTGAACACGATTGGCGTCGATGTAAACGGATAAGCATCAAGATCAGCCTTTTCAGATTGCAACGTTTCATTTCTAAGAATTTGTAGGTGTGAGGAGGACCTTCGTCTGTGTGAAAAGACAAAGTACGTTTTAAACTTTATAAATATCATGTTGGATAAGTTTAGAATAATCATTAATTTCTCCAAGGAAGTGGATGGGTCTCTGTTTATTTAGATAAAATAAAACAAACAAACTTTATTTGACACAGAATAACAGTAGCAAAATATTGCAGTGCCAGAAAGTGACAACATACATGAATCATTTATTTTTAATGAAAAAAGATCGTCGAAAATTGGAGATCGAACCCATGCCTGCAGTGGTTCAGATGGTAGCGAGCCTGTTTGCTGCTGCCAACAAGGTGTTTGGTTGGTGCCATTGCAGGCATGGGTTCTCAGTCAGTCAGTGATATACAGCTATTAATAGAATAATGGTATGAACATGTTACAGTGTCACTGAGAGATAATAAATAAGAATTATTATTTTTTTGGAAAGAAGGCATCGACACATGCCTTGCCGACAACAGCGGACTGACTCGCTACCAACTGAGCTATGCCGCCACCCCACCATCAACAGTTTTATGTACACATCTTGCTAAGATCATAATTTGTACGGGTTTTCAGAATCCAGCAGCCGCGCTTCTTTAATTTCACAACAAACCTGGTGACATCTTGTGGTCGCCTCCTGGTCGCCGCCAGCAACATCTCGTGACGTAGACGGTCGTGGTCCCGCTCCAAAGCACGCATCGACTCCCTGGTAATCTTGTGGTACATCTTCTCAGCATCCCTTTGGTTCTTCAGCTCGACTACACGCATTTTCAGCTCATTTTCATTGTCTCGGGCAGAGGCGGCGTCGTCAGATGAAAGAGCAGATGCATCGGGTCTGAGGAACAATCAAATGAGGTTTGAATTATAGTATGTTGTGGTGTCGGTGTTTAGGCTAGCAGTTTCGAGATCGTGACATTCCTGGTTCGAATCCCGGAAAAGCTAGACATTGGGAAAGTCTTTAGTCACTTAACTAGGCCACGGGAACCGAAATATGTCATCAGAATGTTAGTAGCAATGAGCCTAATTGACAGCCCCTATTGTATGTTCGCCGGTGCATTGAGAAAGACCTTGCAAGGCAGCCAATACTTTCAGCAGGCGCATTGGTTGTAAAGTCTTGCTGTTTTTAAAGCTGATTTTGAATGAAAAGCTGGTAGAAAAAAAAGGCATCAGATTGTATAAATTCTTGGCGCATGAAGTGATAAAAGCACCAAATAATTGCAGCTAAGAAAATTATTTTTGCTTTTGATCAACATATTAGTTCTTTTCGGTTAATGATAGTCTACTTAGGGTGTGCGTTTTGTTTTGTGTTTTTGTTGTTGTTTTCCTTCATAATTTTGTTCTCCAAAGACTTAATATTATATTGGATGGTGTGGTTACAACTAAATCATTAGTCTATCTTACTTTGATTCTTGGAGTTCATTAAGTATCTTGTGCACCGAATGAAACTGTTCTTGGAAATCTGTGGTCAGTTTTTGCACGCTTGCTTCAACGTTCTGGAAATCCAAAACATAAATAAAAGAATAAGTATGCTTTTCCGTTTCATTATAAAACGGCAACGAAGTGAATACAATTCAAAGCGAAATGACCTGAGTAAGGTGATGTACGTCTTGGTTACATTAAAAAAAACAACAACATATCGATCATTAAAATGTGAATCTCATAACATGTGGTTCAGTTTTATCTCTATGAGTTCTCCTAAGCACACACAGTTTGTTATGATACTGCTCTTTATCCTTGATAACCATTTTATGGTGCCAATAATGATGATTAAGATTGTGTTGATGGTGGTGATGATGGTGGTGGTGGTGGTGGTGGTTATGATGGTGATGATGATGATGATGATGATGATGATGATGGTGATCATCGTGCTCATGATGATGCAGTTGTGGTGATGATGTTGATGATAACCATAATACTTATGAATGTGATAATTTTAACAATTATGGGCGTTGATTAAGTTGCAGTAAGCCGCACATTGTTTACCCCCCCACGCCCCCAATAACACAACACTCTATGGACAGAATAAACTATATTATATAAACACCAACGTTACCTGCTTACACTCCTGTACAATATCACTAGCAAGACGTTTCAGGTGTGTGGAATTTTCAGCGTTTTCACATCCCATTTTATCCATTGTTTCTTGCATCTTTTCAAGGGTCGATTCCCATTTCTGTTGCGAACACATCGACTTTTCGACGTTGGATAGTTTTTCGATTATCAATGTTTCCTAAACGATTCAAGGAATGAATAATGCAAGCGTTGTGTCAAGTTTCTAAATAAATTCACTTGTGATATTGCATGATGCGACATTACACTATAATGAAACGAAGACGATGTTTCGTACGTACATCCACAAAACCGATTCATTTTAGATGAGTGCAAAGCAGGCTACAATTTTGCACGTAGGTTCTTTCACTTGTTGGTAACATCTCTTATATTGGAGATTTTTAGGTTTTTGTTATCCTTGTTATTGCGCACGGTGCTTGTTTGGGCATCGTAGGCTGAACACGTATGTGTCCTGAATATGCAGTTGACTCGTATGAAGGTGTTTGGATAACAAATCAAAAACACATATTATTTGCTAACCCGAGTCAAGTGTATAAAACTGAGACCGGTTGTATGTTTTAGGAGAGGGGCAGCCTGACCAATGAGTTTATATGACATTAACTAGTTCTGCAAGTGCCTAAATTAAACTATCCCTCATGAACAGTTTTGAACATAGTCTACCCATGTCTGTGACCAATATCACGCTCAAACAATGATCAATAATATATTGTTACCCACGTATTAAAACTTGAATAAGCACAAGGCCCTTAAGGTAGGGCCTATATGTACCATATTCACCTACAATTTATTACTAGTCCAATGTCATTTTCAATAAGATAAGGTAATAGTAGAAATATCGCCTCCCGAGTAATGTGTGACAACGGTGTGACTGTCACAGATTTGTGGGGGGAAAAAACCCCTGAACAGTCTGAAATATACCGAAAGGATTCGAACCCGGAAGTTCCACGTTCCAAAGCGACATTTTAACAATTGGATAGGGGCGCCCCCACCCTCTATCCACCTCTACCTTAATCTGTGATGAAGACCAAACAGAAATGTACTTTCTTTATGGTTGAGGTTTAAATGTCATCTATAACCGTTTGATAGCCTGGTACTAATCTGAAAGTACACTTTATGTTTTCATTGTAGCGGCATTGATAATATATATTCAAAGTGTTTTGACACATATTCAGAACATTGTGAGTTTCATTTTACATTGTGCCTGTCTGATATCTATATGACTTCAGTGTTTTTGCCTCGTATATTCAAACTCAATAGAAAATTTAAATATTCATCTCACAACAAATTAATGATTTAACAAATTAATGATTTAACGAATTATTGATTTTGCCCACATGGGAGTTAACCCTGGTATTCAATGCGTCCATGCAATCTTTGACGAGTTGTCTCTCCCGGCTCGCATCTTGTAAGTTCTCTTGGATAGAACATTGCACGTTTTCCACCTGAGGATACATCAATTGTTACTGGATTATAGATACTAGTAAAAATCATCAAGATTAAAAAGTGAGGTAAGTAAATATAAAGTCCAACGGAATCACCGAAATGGACAATCACGTACGGAATGGGCCCTACCGTTATGATCTAAGAGTGTCGAAATGACCACAAAACAAACACACACAAACACACCCAAACACGCACATACACGTTCATACACACACAAAGCTAGTAAACCATATTTGGTTGCGCACTTGCTTGTTTTAAATTCACGATCCACGCCCACAGTTTATGACTCAGCAATATGAAAAAAGTAGTAATCAATATAGAATGTTAACTTGTCTTACATAGAGAACGCAAGAATCATTAATTTTTTTAAAGAGCGAAATTTAAAAAGATACACTCACAAATTGTTTTGTTTTGGAGACCTGATCTTTAAGGTCCTGGGTGAGGTCAACCAGGCTAGCGATGGCCTCTTTAGATGAATCATCTGTCTCTATACAAGTATCCAACGGACCTCCCACCTGGACCTCTGCATCTTGTATCTCACTGACCAGCGTGCTCGTGGACTTTTCTTCCACAGTCAAATTTTGATTCGGCGTGATATCGGAATTCATCTCCACTGGCTTAAACAAGTCCTTATCCGAATGAAATTGTTGAAAGGCGCTCGGTTGTAGCTCAGACGAATCCATATTATGATCTGGAATATCTGACATCTTAGAAATGTTCATCGAACCTTGAAGTGTCCTTTCCATGCTTTCAAAGAACGCGACCTTTTCCCTCAATCGCCCCAAACAGTCGGATGCAGTCTTTCTCAAATCGCTTATCGAGTTGTCAAAGAGGACGTCAGACCTTTCGTCCTGGATGTCTCTTGGTGTTTCTTCACTACCTTCTTTTTGCCCTGGATTTTTTATTAACGCCAAAGAAAAATTATCTTTAAACTGTTGGAAAATCTCAGGATTTTCTACATGAACCACTTCCACATTATCGGCAGATTTTTCACGGATCAGCAATTCGTTTGGAGGGAATTCAAAATGGAAATTCTCATCATTCGGATGACTGGGAAGGCATTGGTCAGACCTTACTCCTTGCTTCAAACCTCCGGTGCATTGGCTCGTTGGTGTTAAATCGTCCTGCTCACTACCTTGCTGCATTCTACCATGGAGAGGCAATGTGTATTCTCCACTTGTCGAGCTCGTTATTGACAAGGATTCGTTGACGAACATATTATTATTATCAAGTCTCTCCTCACGACTCATTTCTGTTTTCGGCACTCTTTTGCGCGATATGGGGCTTAACTCTTGGTTAGAGGCATCGTTGTCAACTGAATCGCCCATTTTGACTTCTTCATTGTTGTCATTGACAACATCGTTTTGAAATATTTCGTCCTCATAGGTTCCTTTCATCTCTGTCCGTATCCGTTTTCCATTTATGTAAATCCCATGGTGTGATCTTTGAGGTGAACGATCTTGGTGGAGGATGACATTTGTAGTTTCAAACAAGTTGGTGTCTTGGACTGTGTGTCCTGTATTTTCAGATTGTTCTGTTTCCGTTTGCTCATAATATTCGGAAACATTGTCAATCTCACATTCCGCTAATTCAGGTGATACATTTGGGGTCATCCATTTTGCTTTCTTCCTGGTCGCAGTCAGTCCCTTAACCTCATCCATTAACGTTACAATATCAGATTCATTTTCATCAAGTGGGTTTTCTTTTGAAACATTTCTGCTAGGAGTAACCAACGTGTCGGTGGGTAAAGCAGCTTCGCGTGAAGCATCCATTATTTCCTCACCCTTTTGACTTTGCGACCTGCCTCCCTGGTCGTGATCCATAACACAGTCGTCAGTATGTAGGAAGTCGTCGATGTTACACATTGAGGCGACAAAATTGAGCGTTTCGTTTTCGGATGACTGTGCATCTTCTGGCTCGTCTAGGGCCCCATCATTATTCTTGTCAATCTTGTTCACCTTATAGGTGCCAACATTGGGTTTGTCCACGGTCATGATATCAGTGATATCAACAGCATTCCTTCTAATGTATGTTTTATTGGCTTCGACCAAAGAGGAAAGATCTAGGTCAGAGCCATACGCTGTATCATCGTTATTTTTAGATTCTTCACGTACAGTTGACAATTGGTTTAACTTCACAATGTTGTAGGTATCATTGTCATCGTGTGTTACCTCCTTTGTTTGGTTTTTACTACCAACAGTTACCATTTCTGTATTGCCTGGCATACGTCGCTCGCTTTTGTCTGGGTTGATGGCAAAAGTAAAATCCATCATGCTCTTCTCCGATTCATCTTTTGTATTATCCACCATACTTCGTTTTTCTTCATTTTCACCATGAGCCCCAACAACCAATAATTCGTCTTTGTCCCCATTGTAGTGGATCTGTTGTTGTACAACCAGTCGCTTCCTAGGCACTGGCGTTCCAAAAATGTCTACGATACTGGAACTTCTTTTTCCCTGAAAGTTACTGTCGTCCAAAGAGTAGGTCTTGTCGGGAGGTGACTCATCCGTCTCTTTGTTTTGCTCTCTGTGTTCTTCCACTACGAGGCTGTCAACAGCCTCGGCGAAGTCTTGCACCGCCTCTTTGTAGGCTTTATTTCCTGTTGATTTATCTTTCGACGTATTCGCGTTGTCAATGCACTCTTTAATGGACGCGACAAGCCTCGCCTTTTGGATACACGCTTGGAGCGGCTTGTTAACGGTATCCATAAGAAACAACTGACGTCGCGTTACTGAAGTTGTCGGGCAATTTTGCTGGTCTGTGTACACTGGTTCGCTACTTTCCGGTCCTTTATTGCAGGATATATTTTGGAGGGAGATGTTTTCCTGAAACAGCGAGTCTCTCAGTTTCTGTACACAAAGTCGGTCGAGCTGCTCCAAATCCGCGTCGTCACTATCACGGGCGTTTTTCAGACTGTCGAAAAAGTCACTCACTGTGTATATACCACTTTCATCGAGCTTCTCCTGACATTTGGTTTCGTTTTCGGCCCTGCGTTTATGCATGTCTTCGCTCGATTTGATCTCCTCTACAGCTATATATTCAGAGTCATTTATAACTGTACCAGCTTCGAGGGCTGTTTCGTCAGTGACCATACAGTGATATGAAGCACTTCCTAAGCTTTCTAACCTTTGTATTAGATCAACGTCATATCTATCATCCACATTGCTTACTCCCAGTGACCAGAAGTCAATTTCCTGTCCAGTCTCTTCTATAGGTTGAACGTCATTTTGACCTTCTATTATATCATTGACGTTTTCCATACAATGCGTCATTGTACATTCCACATCCTCGGTGGAATTACTTTCTTTATCAATTCCACTAGATTGTCCACAATCCTCGCTATCATCACAAAGATATGATAATAATTGAGTCGTTGGCCAAATGCTATTAGCACCGACACTCGTTTCTTCATAGAAATTAGGCTCATCGCATACCTTTTCATTATCACAATCAATCTGACTTTCTTTTATATCAAACATGTCTGGAATCAGCTCCGGACTTGCATCACATTGCGTCAACTGACTTGCAGTATCAATATTCCTATGACTTTCCTCCTCACATTGTGTCAACTGACTTGCAGTATCAATGTCCTTATGACTTGCCTCAGATTGTGTGAATTGATTCGAAGTGTCAATGTTCTTATGACTTGTCTCAGATTGTGTGAATTGATTTGAAGTATCAATGTTCTTATGACTTGCCTCAGTTTGTGTCAACTGACTTGAAGTATAAATGTTCTTATGACTTGCCTCAGATTGTGTGAATTGATTCGAAGTATCAATGTTATTATGACTTGCCTCAGATTGTTTGAATTGATTTGAAGTATCAATGTTCTTATGACTTGCCTCAGATTGTGTGAATTGATTCGAAGTGTCAATGTTCTTATGACTTGCCTCAGATTGTGTGAATTGATTCGAAGTATCAATGTTCTTATGGCTTGCCTCAGTTTGTGTCAACTGACTTGAAGTATCAATGTTCTTGTGACTTGCCTCAGATTGTGTGAATTGATTGGAAGTATCAATGTTGTTATGACTTGCCTCAGATTGTGTGAATTGATTTAAAGTATCAATGTTCTTATGACTTGCCTCAGACTGTGTGAATTGATTCGAAGTATCAATATTCTTATGACTTGCCTCAGATTGTGTGAATTGATTCGAAGTATCAATGTTCTTATGACTTGCCTCAGATTGTGTGAATTGATTGAAAGTATCAATGTTCTTATGACTTGCCTCAGATTGTGTGAATTGATTCGAAGTATCATTGTTCTTATGACTTGCCTCAGATTGTGTGAAATGACTCGAATTATCAATGTTCTCATGACTTGCCTCAGTTTGTGTCAACTGACTTGAAGTGTCAATATTCTTATGGCTTGCCTCGTCACATTGTGTCAACTGACTTGAAGTATCGACATTCTTATGACCTGCCTCAGTTTGTGTCAACTGACTTGATACAGTCTTCGTCTCATTCTCATCCGAGCTGCTAAACGACTCAATCTCCTCATCGATAGATTCCACGAAGGAGTTAGAATAGGACGCAGACTCACCATCCGAGAGACCGTCCTCATCCGAATTGTGTGAGTTGGCGTGGCTTGCTACGGAAATTACATCATTAACGTCTCCAGCGTCCGGATCTTGAAAACACAAAGAGTTTGTCAATGAACTAGACTCTGATACAGTATCCATTCCATCCAATACACTCAATTTCAACTCTGCTTCCAGAAATTTCTTCCTCCTGTACTCCTCCTCCTCCTCTCTGCTCGACACTGGCGCAGTATCATCATCGCTCTCCATGTTTAAGAATTCCTCGGAAGTTTGGTAAACGGACTGTTGTCTTTTATGAAAGGTTGCCCTCAGCTCTGTGATGGAGTGTCGACTTAAGCGACGCCATGGTGGCTGTTGATCGTGGTCACTAAGCGCCGCCTTGTCGTCCTCTTCAATTTTGTTCGGTTCGGTCATGACACATCACCTAGGGTTTTGTGATATTGTTTAGAAGGGGCATGTAAACAGTGTTGGGATTGAATAATATAAATATCGGTTTGTATGATAATGATGAATGACATTTATATAGCGCTTATCCACGACCATCACCGTGCTCTAAGCGCTTTGCAGTCGCACATTTGCCTCGTATACTCAATGTCCGACTGCCAATATGGCTATGTAGTAACTATATACGCGATCAATGGTGTATGTACTTAGACGTGATAGCTGAGACCCCCTATCACGATAATTCGATCAAGCGACCATGCCCAGTGGTGCCAAACTTGATTGATTTAATTCTCAATAGACCCACCATACACACCAATCGTAACAAATTATGTAAAGTTACTATTCTTACTATCACTTTCCTTAATTTACATTTTACAAATGGCTTTATTCATAAGTATTGAACGTAACATGGTCAAATTTATTATCATGCCATATGTGCACTCTAATTCCATTTCAGGATTGTTGTGCGCCTTGAGATGCTGCAGCATGGGACGCTTATTATCATTTCAGGTCTAAGCTATTTTTTTTTTTAAAGAAGAAAAAGAAGAAACAAATCTGGTATCTGGGAGATTCTGCAAAAATAACCTTATATGTTATTTGTGGTTTCTTTTGCAACGCATACACCGGGATGAAGTCATAAAACTATCTCCATGATTATGATATTGTATTTATAGTAGAGTCGGATAATTTCCCACCATCCGTGTGAGCCTGGTCTTTTCAAGCTTCAGTCTCATTCTTCAAGATAACAAATAGATCAAGATTGTAACAGTAACTAAACTAAAGAAGACAAACTTAAAGTATGAATGAAATGGGTTTTGTTTATCATGTATCTGTCATTTCCTTTTGGCGGGGTATATTGCCACCCTACCAAGGAAATTGGCCAGGTAGATTTTCATAAGAAAGTTATTTATGCTTTTTAATCATTCAACTTGTGTTTGATTTTGTTTTTGCTTTGTTTTTGCTTTCAGAATGTAAGAGACTTTTAAATATATACTATAATGACCGCCATTAATACTGAGGCAATTAGAGACCAAGAAGCCATGGCTATTTTGACAGACGATTCCTAACTCAAATAAAACTAAATGGTCATAATATTTCATGATGTGATGAGAGAATGACTCCGTCTAGTAATCAATCCCCAAATATATTAATACTTGGCTGATAAAGGGGAGGTAGAGTTTGTTGTGGCGAATATCCCTGCCTGGCGAAGTTCCCCGACTCTGACTCTGACTATACGCTGACCATGAACTTTGAGGTCAGTCTTCAACTATGAATCAATATTGTCGTCTAGTCACCTCTGTATTCAACTTCAACTTGGTCTAGTCTAGATCTAGACCCGTCTTCTAGTCTAGAACCTAGATATATATCTAGTAAATTTAGAATAAACTACAGAAAGGAATAATCTATCAGATAATGTATCTACGAAATTACTTTCTTTTGGACCATACATACAGGCGGTCCATAAATCCTACTTCCATTGTACTTGAGAGACCTTCCACAAGATGCTTACGTTTGTTTACAAATTTTAGCCTCTTAGTTGCATTCATTTGTTAGGGTAAAGAATACAAAACACGAAATTGGAGTCAAAATGTTGCAACTAATTTCATCTGACTATTTGGTTTAGAGAGTATGAGGAAAATTGTGAGCAATGTTCATAATGACGAAAAATCACAACTGCTCGTCTTGAGTGAAATATAGAGTATGTTAATTAGTTTTAATGATTGACAGCACTAAACAGCGGCGTTTCGACCAAAAGCGACAATATCAAGAAAGCCACATAGATGGGGTGGAGGTGGGGGCACGATGGAGTGAGGACTTGTTGATCAGAAATAACTATGATGTTCCTTTTGCAAGATTTGTTGGCTTTCTATTCAACCATTATATATATTTTCTCCCTGTCTGTCTGTCCGTCTCTGCCTGTCTACAAAAAATAAATAGAATGATTATAAAGTCCCTTTATTTATCCCAGGGGGATATTTGTCTTTTGGGTCTATTCCGAGGGTCGACCGGAATAACTCAGCCACCAGCCGCAGTCCAGGGCCGCAAAGTTGGATCAAGGTCTTGAGAACAAATCCAGTGCTTCCACTGGGAGTCGAACCCACAACCTTTTTCCATGAAGCAAATGATAAATTGCCATTACTTGAATGTAATTTAGTGCATATTTTGCGCCAAGTTATTTTGGCTATTAATCCCCTGCTTGGTTTAAATCATTGATCCATAGAATTTTCAGTTCGATATTAGGCCATATGTTCTGGCTAGGCACCGCCACCGGCACTTATTTGGATCATTTTACAGTTGGTCATGTATTGTGTAATATCATATTTTAAAGCAGAGCTGTTCTTAACACTTCATCATTGCCCTCTTGCGATTAATAAAGTATTTCTCATCTTATTGTATCTTAGTTAAAGCTGTCATAGAGTCGCCTTGTTTACACTCTCATTGTCCTCACCACACTAACACACCTTTCACAACCTTACACAAGAAGCCCCAGGGTATATTTCATCTCCTTGATGAAGAATCGGCCTTTCCTCAATCATCTGATCGCACACTCGTGTCCAAACTGGACGCTGTGTGTTCGCATAACAAGCACTACTTGCCCTCAAGGGGAAACTCATGACTCATACGCGTTTGTTCATTATGCAGGGGAAGTAAGTACAAATTACTAAAAAAGAAAAGTTGCTAGTGACTGGTATTTATTGATGTCTATGGTATTCCAATATCTATATTTCCCGATAATTTTACACAACACAGTACTGTGAGATGGCGATATTTTTTTGAACGAATTCACGTTGTGGAGTCGCTGGTGAAAGAAACGACACATCTTGGAGTTAGTGACATGATCAGTTAGGAATAATGATACTAATAAATCGCTGATGGTGTTGACAATTATGACAGCAACGATGTCAGTACAACTAAACTGCGTCGACACAAATACTGGTGATTGTGGTGATGAATAATGTCAAGGATGACAATGATTTTTGCTGCTGGTGATGACGATGACCATGACGATGGTGGTGGTGATTGTGAAATTTTACCTTGAAGTGGTGAAAACGAATTGAGAATAAATATTCTAAAGATATTATGAGCACATTTTCCGCTCAATTTTACCAACTTATAATGAAAGATAATTCTCAAATCCCAAATCAATCCAATTATTTAAACTTATACTGATATTTATTTTTAAGATGTCTCAAGAGCTGAAATTGAATTAAAGTATGATCATGCGCCCCCCCCCCCCCCTTTTCCACCCACACACACCCAAAACAAATACCCAAATAAAACACAACAAGGTGTTTTACGATGCTAACGGCATGCTGGAGGGGGATCCTGATCTCTGGCAGTGCATGCTCCAATCTAACAACCCCATGATTAGACTACTATATTCAACGCTCAATGTGATCTAGTAATGCAATATTCATTTACCATCAGGAGTTTCACCTCTCAAAGAACAAGATCTGGGGCCGTATTAACAGACCATACGTTAACTGTTAGAACACTTTGGCACAACCATATTGCAGTGAATTATACTCACAACATTGCATTATT
>JARDUL010231777.1:0-17020 GCA_030265205.1 Dirona pellucida
TATTAAACAGGAAAAATACACATTCTAACGTGGTTGGGATGTGTATTATCATGAAACCTCGTAGTAACGACACCCCCAGATAACGACATAATTTTCCGGTTCTGGGCCATGTCGTTATCCGGAAGTTGCACTGTATATATGTATGATGATACATATTTGTTGAGTGGGATGACAAACATGGTCAAGTAAAATAAATATATATCTTCCTATTCATTGTGGAATAGTCAATCAATAAGTGAAAATTTGATGGTGCTACTTTATGTATTAACTGACTGAAAGGAAATGTCCTTTAATTAATATACAATGCCTTTCATTTAAATGGAAAGTTTGTGATTGGATAGCAGCTATATTGTTTCATAAATACTCATTCTCTGACTCTCTGTCTGTCTCTCTGTATCTCTCTCTCTCTCGCGCGCACACACACACACACTCCTTCTGTCTGTCACTCACCCACATTCTCTGTCTGTCTCTCTCTCTATCCTTCTTTCACTTAATATAAGATAAAGGGACAATGGCATCTGTGATCTGTATTTTGTCGGACTGATCGAAAAGCATCTGTCAGTCAGAAGGTGACCATATTCTGACTTTATAGCATATCTTTTTTGTCCATCTCTGATGTGAATAGGTGAAAACCATTTGCTTGGATTTTCCATTTCCCAGAGATTTGTCTATTGTGAGTAAAAAAGTACTGTGACAAACAACTATCCAATGGTGAATAAGGAATCTCATGAATCGTTTTCGGTACTTCCGTAATAGCAAATTCAAGTTGACTCTTATGTAATTCTCATTGCGGAAGTTGCGACTTAAGTCGAAGATAGCAGATTAAGGGTTAAACATACTTATTTCACTACGCTGACTCCAGGGTCTACCTATCTTCTATCTTCTTTCAGAGTCTGTTTCCAGGATGTCCTGGAATATCAGACGGAATTTATTGTGTTCAAGTCTCTTTTGGTGGTGATTATTATTAATGTTATCAATTTATACCGAATATGTCATGCATTTCTTCAAAGAAGTTTTACTACTGTCAATTTTTCATTTTCATTCACCTTTCTGGGCAGGAATTGAGTCAGGTTAGGGCCTGAAGAAATCAATGATTTTTTTTTGTCCTACTCTGTGGATTTTACTTTTACTTTATGTATTTCAGATAATTTTTTTCTTTTCGTTTCATGGGATCGATAGATAGCCAGTGGTGCAGTGGTTAACTCACCTGCCTTTGGTTCGAGGGGTCGCAGGTTCAAATCCTGGTGGAAGCACTGGATTATTGTCTCAAGACTGTGACCCCACTTTTCGGCGCATAGCACTGCGACTGGCGCCTGGGTTATTCTGGTCTACCCTCATGGGAATAGACACTAAAGACAACTTTCCCCCTGGGATGAATAAAGGGATTTTCATTTTTTCTTTCCTTTTTTTTTCTCGTGAATGGGATCCATCCTCGTTCTTTGATTTGATATTAATTTATTATTTCTGCAATCTTCGAGTTGGATGTTATCATGACATGTTTCAAAGATTATATAATTTTATAATAATAATATGTCTGCATTTTGTAAATGGCACATTGTTTGCTAAAGAGGATGTTAAATAAAGAATATATATATATATTATATAAAAAGATGAATATCATCACTCCTTGTTTTTTAAAAGTATTTTGTCAAAAAAAAAAAAAAAGGTGTCAAATATCATCGTCAGTTGAGTGTGAGGAAGTGATTTATATTTATAAACAGTGCTGCCATCAGTTGTCATTATTTCCTTCGGCACATGCTGTGTTTATTTTCCTCTCTCTTTTTGTAATTAAGAATTAGTTTTGAAAGTTGAACGGTGCGGAGGCATAAATCTTGGTAGTCCATCGGCAATCCGAAGATGACAGTCTGTGCTCTTAGAGAGCGCATGTTGCTTCGCAATCCGAAGCTGGAAGCACACAGGCGCCCACATATGTGACATTGATGATAGTCATTGGTTTGGATTATTAAGGATGCAGATCTGTGACGTCTTTCTCTTGCGGCACCGAGACATTGTCGTCGGCCCTCCTTGAAGGCAACTGTGGCTCTGAACGTGACTGATCTCCAGTCTGTTCTGCCTGCACCAGAGGTTTCAGTTTCAAGCTCCCGTGACTGGATGTCGCACTATTTGAGGTTGCTCTTCAGACTGTCCTTGAATCTCAGTTTGGATCTCCCTTGTTTTCGAGACCCGTCCTTGAGGTCGCCGTACATCAGTTGTCTGGGGATGCGGCTTTCGCGTCCATTCTGATGACGTGGCCAGTCCAGCGTAGTCGGGCTCTCAGCCAGCAGCATTGACTCAATACTTGTTGAGTCAACTCTATCCAGTACTTCTTGATTAGAAATTAATAAGGCTTAAATCACTAGCATGGAAACACACAGCCCCCCCCCCCCCCCCCCCTTAATCATTACACATGACCACTAAGCACAAAGGTGGAGAGTCTATGTGTGATGAAATTAAAAATAATATATTTTTGGTCATGATAAGCAAAACAACATACATACAATCTTGTTCAAATGACCAACAACAAGTGCCTTGGATTTTATAACCCATCAGTTCAGCTGTGAAAGGAACTGGAAGAATTCAACCACTGAGGCACCTTTGTAACTGGACCTTATCTTATATCAGGAGGCAATGATTGTAGCTGTAAGAGAATTGGTTTGTTTTGAAAGAGAAATATATAGAGACAGGATTAAAAACTGAGATTGACAGTACATACCTGTTATAAAACCAAACGTTGAATTATAAATAAACCTGATATAAATGTGGCCTCGGTGGATGAGTGAGTAGGCTACTCGACTTAAGATTGAGAGGTCTCCAGTTTGAATCCTGGCTGAAGCTGACAGTGTTGAGTCCTTGGGAAAGACTAGTTGATGATAATGATGATGTAGATGAGGATGATGTATTTGACATAAAAGATATGATTTAAACTGTTTTGATAATGATTTTCCCTCACTCCAATAAGGTGTGAATGAGTTCACAGCTCTTGTCTACAGGCAGAGAAATATATTGTCAGTATGTTGGTATGACGAGATCTAACAGACTGCTTTACTGTATGCTCCCCGTGGGAGTTGAGAGGGAAATTGAATGGCATGGCCTGCTGGGGGGATAAATGATGTAAAGTCTGTGAGTCTGTACTTCGAACGGGAATATGGATTATAAACCCATCTTTATCTTTGTAAATTGTACGGCTTAAAATAAGTTGAGCAGCATGCAGTACAATCAAGACAGACTTTTTATCGGTATCAAATTTCATTGTTTGTTTATTGAGTCCCCTTTATACCACAGAAAGCAGTGCAGGGGCCAGCCATATGTCAAGCTATGAAGGGGTGTACATGACAAATAGAAGTAAATCCAAATGGCAACGAGGACTAACACCACTCATCACCTAACACATGGCTAGAAAGACTGCATCAGAAATTAAAGACGAGCGGGTGATGAGCCCATCGCACGTCTCCAATTTACAATTGAAATTCATTTCTATCTTTGAAGCCTTTTGTGTTGTATATCCAACATATTGCTTTCAAAGAGGAATATGTACGAGGCTTCTTGAAAGACAAGGACAAAACAAAAAAAGTGATGTTTCGGCTAAAGGCCTTCGTCAAGCGACACAAAGTGAAAGTGACACTAAAACATCAAAACAAGACAAAAGCGTGAGGGCCAAGGCCTCCACATGAGGAATGTGGCATATTTTGTTTTGACCTCGTCCTTCAAGAAGCCTCTTACATATTCCTCATATATCTATTTGCATACCATTGGCTTCAGCAGCAGTGATCATGATACACATGTGGATCATTAATGTAGCGTTTAGTACCTCAGGAATGCAGGTAAATTATAGGCCTAATCATGATTTCAACAATGCTTTTACTTAGTTTAACCAAATTATAAGTCAAGTCAAATGTAAATTAAGGGAAAAAAGACTAACATGGTTTGATTTTATTATCATTGTATAGAATATTACATGACAATTCTGGTTATTAATTATCTTATATCTCACTTAGTTACATAATAGTGTGTATAAATGGTATAAAATAGAATACATATAAGAATTCTGGTTACTGACTTACACAGTGGGCTACAAAACCAAAAATGTTTTCAGCATGCCCACGTTTATAATAATATATATATATAATATAATCTTTCATAATGAGGTGAGAGGTGACTCATTGGATTTCAAATATTTAAAAAAATCAAATTTACCATCATTAAACACAACAATCACGTTTTCACAATAACATCTTTTCTCTATCTTCTGTGGTCCATAAGTAAGGTGTAAATAAAAAAACCCAAATATTGTAAGTAGAGCCAGAAAAATGGAATGTCTTGAGCAATGAACCATGAAGTTATCATTATGAGCATCAGATGTGCGGTGGTGCAGTGGCTAAGTCACTCGCCTTTGGTTCGAGAGGTCGCGGAAGGTTTTTTATTATTTTATTTTATACCATACCGATTACTTTGTTGTCGTCATTGTTACAATGAACATGAACAAACTAAATTATTCTTACATTAAAATGGCGACTATAATTAGAGGAAATCTCTCAACACACAATGCATTTTAATTTTAACACTGACTACTGGTCAGTGAGGACAAAATTACATGAATTGAACAAATGGTATTTATATAGCGCTTATCTACGATCATCATCATCATGCTCTAAGCGCTTTATAGCAGCACATTTGCCGCGGGGAAAAGTAACGGAACACTTAACACTTAATTTGTTTGTTATCTGTTCCCTGTAGAACCGTAATTAAACATTGTAGGGGCCAACTCTGGGTCTGGACGAGGACAGTGTACAGAGCAAAAGGCATTGATGTGCAAACCCAAATATATCCAGGTTAAGTGCAAGTCTGTGCCCCACTAGTACACATAGCCTGATACAGAGCTGGAAAATCTATGGATCAAGATTTCAAGACAAGCAGGGGATCAGCCCACTGTGCCAATAAACCTTGTTTGGTACAAGAAGCAATACACTGCTCAATATTACTTATATCTGAACCAGACAACATGGCACTGTAGCCTCAGGTATTCACCCAACAGCTATATAATCTGTGGGAATTTTACCAAACAGGCAAACTTTAACACTTAATATGGCAAGTAATTCAAAAACTGGCTTCTATTCAAACAAATTAAATCTTTGGCAGCATTCAACATTTTAAAGAGACTAATAATAATCAATTGTCCTCATCGTATAATAAATAAATGAAAATTTTTCCACCACAAATTTGCTCACTATGTTTTTCAACATCCATGTTGAAACTCCACCTACAATTCATCTATTTAAAATTCTACATGTGTAAACAAATTCAACAAATCTTCAATGTATCAGATATAAACATACATACAAAGCTAGATAGAGGACAGAGGATAAATTGCTATATATCAAATAAGATCGTGAGACTAGTCCACTGTACCTCCACTATCAGTTCTTAAAAAACAAGTGAAGCCCCCTGACTGTGTAAAAACATATACTGGACTAGATTGGAAGCAAAAACTTGATTTTAGCTGAAATCTTTTTATGCAAGGTTCTCACATACCCGATTGATTTCTACTATAAATGGCATTTATATAGCACTTATTCATGACCATCACCATGCTCCAAACACTTTACAGTAGCACATTTCCCACGGAAAAGCAATGAAACACTCTATACTTAAATAAATACACTACACATTACCTGATAGACGAAAATAAATTATTCTTCAATAGGAGATGGGTAGAGTTAGTAAATGTTGCAATGGTCTTGGCCTTATTAAGACGCATCCCTCTTTAATCTGTATTTAACAAATATCAAATTTAATCTTTTTAATTCAAGGAATTTAATACAAAAATACAAAATCAGACCTCCACCCCCCCCCCCCCCAATCAAACTATGAGAGTCATGGGAAAAAATGTATGGATGGAATGATTTTAAACAATAATAATGCTTTGACTTTGTCTTGCCATCAACATAAACATTAACTTGCGGTAAATTTATATGGCATTTAGATAAACAACACTTGTGGCATAATAATATAAATAAAGGCACAAAAGAATTTAAAAAAACCCAGTGAAATAATAAATATATATCGTCTCTTAGGTTTCGCAAAACTGCGGCTTTCCTTTGCGCAGCCATTGGAAATGCCACAAGGCGTGGTTGGTGTGTTCTGTGATGTAGACAGAGTTGGATCCCGGCTGGAAGTGGAGGTTGCTGACTTTGTCAAACGGGCACTTGATCCTTTGAATGGGACTGCCCCCGCTGGGTGGGAACACTTCCACAAACCCACTGCCCCAATGGGCCACCAATAAGTTGCCCTCCTCGTCAAAGTCCATCCCATCCGGGCCAGACTCACATCCAGGGTCTGAAGTCAGAAAGTAGGAACAATTTTTAAAAAATATATAAGATAATAAGAATCATTAAAACATTATCAGACCAAATCGTTAACACTAGCACAGAGGGCTGATCCCCTGCTTACCTTAAAAATCTTGATCCATAGATTTTCTAGCTCTGTATCAGGTCATGTGTACATGTACTAGTGGGGTACAGACTTGCACTTAATCAGGACTGGATACATCTATTTGTATCTGGGTCTGCACATCGATGCCTTCTGCCTTGCACTCTGTCTTCGGCCAGACACAGAGCAGGTCCCTACACTATTTAATCACGGTACAATAGATAACAGATAACAAACAAACCGTTAACACTAAACATTTCATTCGTTCATAGTTCATGATAAAAATTGTCTTCTAATGAGTAAATGAATGAGAACTCATTTAAAGGAAGAGAACAATTTTGTCAGTATGTTAGTATGACAAGCCTAACAAGCTGCTCTACTGTATGCTCCTCATTGGAGTTTAGAAGGATGTTGAATGATTGACACGGCCTGCTGAGGGGTAAATTGCATTAAGTCTGTGAGCCTGTACATAATAAATGTGCAGGGATTGAGACTATTAACTCATCTTCATCTTTATCCTATTTCTCGGGAACAATGAAATTTATGGATGTATTCACAAACTAATAGACTAGAAGACAAGTTATTGCCATACAGTCATATTTTAAATTTAAAACATTTTATTCTAAAAAATATAAATTGTATTACAAAATTTATGAAAACTACTTAAGATATATAATGATGCCAGTTTTATTCTATGAAATAGCTACACGCACATAATATTATATTGTTAATGCGCCCAGTGCCGAAATAACTGTGCATCACTATTATCATCATTATTAACAAATGAATTACCTGGCAGCTTTCCCCATAGAGTTTTGTTCTTGATCTCTGCAGGACCTACTATATCATACGACCACAAGGATCTCGTTGGTGTCTCTGCCACAATCAGCTTATCCGGCTTGCCGTCACTGGAGTGAGAAACAGCAATCCCGTTGGGAAATCGGTAGTCAGTAGCCACAAGAACTATTTTTCCATCCGCTGTGAGACAATAGACGGAGCCAAATCCTTCCTGGCAAGGAAAATAATTAATTTACGAAATGATAGAAAAAGTCAAATTTAAAATATATTAAAAAAACAGAAGAAAAGAAGAAAGAATTTGAAATTTCCTTTTTATTATGTCTGAGGACTTGTTGTGAAAATCACTTTCCTTTTTATCAATAACCTTTTTATTTGTTAAAACTTTGACATCTTCTTGGTAAAATATTCACATATAACCAGTCTTTGGCATTTTTTTGTGGTATGACAAATTACACAGCAATTGAAGCAACATCAAGAAAATCATACACCTCTTGGTGGGTCACATCTATTTTGGGGTATAACAATTTGATTTGAAAAGTCTCCCAGCTAACCTCCTCTGTACAAAAACCCTTGAGGTATACCTACAACATTAACGCGGATAAGTCCAGAGGCAGTGGGCTTGTTTTCTGTTTACGGCAAGGTGGAGTTGACGTGGCAGGCATGGGTTCGATTCCCCCAATCAACGAAAAATATTTTTTCTATTTTCTGTTCTTGTCTCTCACTGGCACTGTTACATTATCCCACTATCATTCTGTCTACTAGACCATCAGTGCCCGCTCCCCCTTCATTTATCAACATTAACAATAATGGCGAAGACAAAAATATTTCCAAATTGATGAAATGCCTAATAACCTTAGAAAGTTACCTCAAACGATCTTAAGTACGGCGCTGGTGCAATTTCACCAGCTGGGGCAGTTACCCAGAGATTACCAGAGTAGTCGAAACTGCAATCATTGCAGCCCTGCATTCTACGACCAGATGAATCTTCCACAGCAATCTGTAGGGTTACAATCAACAAAAAAAAATAAAATAAATAAAAATAAATAAATAAATATAATAAATAAATTCCCTTTATTCATCCCAGGGGAAAATTTGTCTAGGATCTATTCCGAGGGTAGACCGGAATAACCCAGGCGTTAGCCCCAGTGCAGCACTGCAAAGTTTTCACTTATATTCTAAATCGACTTATAACAATAATAATAAAAATAATAATATCATCGATGATGATGATGGTGACGATGTTGATGATGATGATGCTGGTGTTGATGATGATAATACTGGTGATGATAGTGATGATGATGATGATGATAATAATAATAACGACGACAATAATTCAATTATTCTGACATTAAATTAAAAATAATGATGACCTGTTTATATTCTCCACTTGGTTTAACATGCAAGATTCCAAGCCTCATATCCGCAATGTAAAGATTCCCTGATTTGTCTGCTTGACATCCTGCGGGAATACCTCCATGGCCATCAGAGGAAGGTTCGCACAGCAAAACTGCCTTCAAAATAAATATAGTTCAATAGAAAGTATAAAAATAATTAACATAATAATAATAATAATCATAACAATTTTGATATTTTTGCTTCAAAATTAAGAAAGTTATAAAGCAAAAATCGTGGGTTCCGTTCTTTCTGTATCTATTAGAAACAGAAAGACCATTGTTGTGGGTTAATTAAAATTGTTTTATATTATAATCTAACTCTGGTTTAAAAGTCTAGTGCCATACAGTAAAAATAAAGAAAGGAGTCTGTCTATAGCTGCGTACAGACATTTTAATCTGGCTGTTTAGGGGATCGAGTAAGACTTAGTAAGGAGTAAGGTCATTCATAATTGAGGAAATCTTTTATTCAATGTATCTAGAATATAAAGTTAAAGTATTCAATCGAAATTTCTAACATCATGCGTAAGCAGGCATATACCTCCTTTTTCTGCAAATCCACTTTCAGCACCTGGCCAGCATCACGGCCTTCCTTTTGGACCTCAGGTGCAACAAAGTAGAAGTTGCCGGTATTGTCAAACACAGGACCCTCTGCCCCTATAATATTATCAACAATCTTCACAAACTCTAGTTCAACAATATCTGCCTCTTTTGACATAATGCAAATTCTAGAACAGAAATGGTAACTGTGATTTAAAATTAACTTGATTCTCTGTTGTTTTTGCTTTGTATTGAGTGTGCACTATTATTATTCTCCGACACGTTACAAGTTACAGTAAGCAGAGGCACTGTACTGTTGACTGTTCATAAAAATATTACAGGGAGGTGGGTCGCTTGCGGTGGCAATAATGAACTTTTAATGTCGTAAAATATAACAAACATTCCTTCATACTTTTGACGATCCGAGCTCTTGTCAAAAAGAAGATTATAAATAGAGGCCGTCTGCTCCCTGCTCACCCCCAATTCATTATATTATTATCTAATTAATCAGATGATTCGTGATTGATAGTGATGATGGACACCAATATAAACTAAAGAAGAGGCAATTTCTGCATTATCATCCTGTTGTCAGGTATTAATCAGTAACTTTGCAAGGATAATCTCACGTAAGAACGTTGACAAACTGTAGATCTACCTCTATGCTAGACACTGACGACTGGTCTACTGGCACTGGCATTGCATTGACACCCACTTTTCTATTCCCCTTCTCTTCTTCTACTTCTACTCTTCTACTACTTCTACTTTCTCATTCTCAGACTCAGTCTCAGTATTGACAGTGAGTATCAGTATCAGTATAATCATCTGCTAGATTTGGATGTCTTCTTCTGAGTCGATAAGTCCATAGTGACAAGGCTTCTGGTCGTTTACTTGTAGTTGTAGTCGCTTTTATTATAGTGGGAGTGCAGTGCAGTATGTTTATTTGTTTGTTTTTTGGGGGTTTTTTCATTTTTGGGTCAAGTTGCGAAAGATCCCATTCATTTTTGGGCCAAGTTGTTTGTAAATGATAACAATAACAGTGTGCACTGTGTGTAGTGTAGTGTGTTTGAGTAATGACAAACTCTGCCTAGCCCTGTTACTGTTACTGTTACTGTTACTGTTACAATACACCTATGATAATAGGAACCAAGGATACAGACTATCTCTATGCCATTCATAGTCATAGTCATAGTATAGGACTACCACCATCATCATAGCCTATGACTATGACATAGAAGATGATAGGTGTATAGATATAATATTATATATATGGGAAAGACTGCAGTTATTCAGACTATTGTCCAAATAACTATACCCAGTTATTCGGACTATTGTATCCGTCCACACAAAGAAATCTTGATCCAACTGTCCACACAAACAAAGAAAGATCCAGCAGAAACTGAAAATGAAACAACCGCGCCACGAAAACTAGTCTCTAGCAGTTCAGCTAGTAAGAAAACTTGTGCAACATTGTCCGAATAACTGGGTTCAGTTATTCAGACTATAGTGAGAATAATAACCACTGCATATATATGGTAAAATAGGAATATGAGGAGCCTTACTATAACAACAGGCACAGGTCTCTTGATATTGTTACACATCTATTCTATCTAGAATCTAGGCCTAATTCCTTTGTCTGTTCCTGTTGTTCATTGTCATTGTTGTTAGAAGTTCTTGTCAATCAAGTGTAATCTAGAAGTAAGACACCTACCTACTAGTAGCCTTGTTGCAACCTTTGAATTATGAAACCTTGCAAGAGACATGATTCTTGCATAGCAATATCTAAATCTAGTCATTTGTGCAATTTCTACTGTTCAAGATGATTATACTTTTTATACATTAAAATAATCACCTTCTTTCTCTACATATCTAGATATAATAATATATTAATATGACATGAGTTTTTTTTCTTAGTTCATAGAATTATAGAATGCTCTCTTAATTTCCCATCTTTTTTTTTTTCTTCATTTTTGTTGAACAGATTGAACAGAACTGATTTGTTGATTGGAAAACTGACATTATATTTAAACAATGAAATTGAATTGAGAGAATATTGAATCATCATCAGAGTCCGAGCTTTATGAAGTGAAGGAAAACAGCCTTTCAGAGATATCTTGATGTGTCCTTAGTTTTGAAATGTCCAATTGACTTCAGGAAATGTAGAATACATTGTATTATAATGATCTGATAATTTAAAGACATACTAATTATGTTTTATTATCATTAAATTAATCTGTTAATAAACAATTGAAGTACTTTGTACTCTTTTCATTCTTGTGGCTGCTAATTGATAATGCTTAGAGTTCTGTACTGTAGGTACTCATGAGTTCTTTTATTGTTAGTGCCAAACGCCGCTAAAAAAAAGACATGACATCAAACCTGTCTGATCATTTATCATCCGCTCCATCTGGTTCTCCCTGGCAATCCCCGGGTGAAAAAGGCAAGATGATGCCCAACTCATTATTGGGGGAATGTTTCAAAGGACTTTCAGAGCTCCAGAATGCAATGAATCAAATGGACGAAGCTGGTCTTCGTTTGACCCAAACACTGAGCCAGGTGCTAAAGGATTCTGCATACGAATACGTTGGTGATGCATTGGCGACCAAAATGTGTGATGTCTACACGTGTGCTAAATCAAAGGCTGGCTTGGACATCTTGAATGAAATGGGAGCCATGTTGGTGAAACTGCAAGATATGGAAAGTCAACTGCGGCTGGATCCGCACACCTATCAACACGTGAGGAAATTATGATTTATGATTAAATTGGGTTTGATTAAAATTTCAAGAATGTTATTCTGTTATTTGAAGAAAGCAAAGGAATGAGGACTGCCAGAAGCTAAAAATCTGAATAAAAGGAATGCAAAATAAATAAAGATAAATAATGGTACAGCCTCAAGTATGAAGCTAAATCATTATCTTTTTTCGCATTCCCTTCATTCTGTTATTTGTTATGTTTATTGTCTTTAGGTTTTTACTTTGAGCAAACATGGAAAATATTATGCTTCAACTTTAAAGGCTGTTTTGCTCAACAACACAGAGTTCTTTTTAGATTTTTCTTTTTGCCCGTTTTGGTTCTCATACTGTGAACTCTGACTGATTCTCATGAAATGATCATTTTTTTTTCGATGTCACAATCTCTATGATCAATAATAAGGATTAATTTCATATTGTATCATAATACAAGGCTTTTTTGTTGTTTGTAAATTTACTTTCTATTGTTGATTTATACATACATCATAAAATGTATTATTTTTTTTCTGTTGAATTTTCTATTTGGTTTGATAGTCTGCCATGACTCACAATTGCAGAGTATTTTTCCCTTTATGAAGAGTCTTGGTCTGTTCAGATATTAGGGTTAAAGTAATGATGATAATGATAATAATAAATGAATTGCATTTATGTAGGGCTCATCTATGATCATCATTGTGCTCTAAGTGTTTGACAGTGGTCATTTTCTGACGGAAAACAGCAGAACACTCAATAATTAATACAGTCAAGAATAAATAAATGAAAGCAAATAAATTACACAGGTAGGCTATATCATATATTAGTATTAAGTTTGTTACAGATGATCTTTTCAGTTGCTGAAACAAATTATGATTATGCCTTCTATTCTTTGTTCCTCCAGACATTGTGCCACGTCTCTCTACTCTTGATCAAGCTGAAGAGACAGTATTATTCCACCTGCAACAACCGAGTGGCCGAGCTGGTTCACTCCCTGCTGTGTCTGAAAGGGGAAGAACCGGCAGCTGGGGAAGTCACCAAGCTGGTTTTAAAGCTTGGCCTGGCGGATGGACTGGAATCCCCAGCTAAATCGAACTCCAGCCTTCCCAACACTCCCTGGGGCAGTCCTAAAACCAGGAGCAAATCGCGGCCGGAATTGTCCAACAAGTCTCAGAGTAGGACAGGGTTCCGGATTATGTCCCTGTTTGAGAGGAAAACGGCTTCGGTCGAAAGAAGTTCGTTTTATGTGGACGTTGAAGAAGAGGAAAACTGTAGTAATGAGAGCCCCATCCCCGACAGAAATGCCCCCGTCTCCACAGCATTAACCCTAGACAAGATAGACACCACAAACCCTCCGCCAATCTGTAGCCTAAATCAGTCCCAGTCCTCGTCAGGCAGCCTCGGTTGGGCTCCTATTCCCGGTCAAGTCGGTGAGAGCCACAATTTGATTAGTCTTAATACAACTCCAGCAGATTTTGATGTTGGTGAGTAAATATTGTCTGCGAATGCTGTTTATTGTGCAAAACCATAATTTTGTGTCTTGTATTTTTCACTACGTAATTAATAGGAAAATACTTTGAAAGAACTCTTAAAATCAATATTACTTTTTAAAGATTAACAAATTTCACAAATTAATTGCAATTGTCTTTTCGTTGTCATGCTTTAGTCACCCCATTTGATGGTTATCGATTTATTTTCAGTGTGATTTAAAGGGTAGCATGAAATTATATTTCAGGTGATTGTATTGTGTTTTGAAGGTTGGACTCACAATGTACTGGATGCTTTGCTAATCATTCATTTTAAGTTTGGTTCTAGGCAGTTTAGAATAAGGTATTATCAAACAATGATAATAAATGATGATAATAATAATACTGAGCATTTTCATAGGGCACTATCACAACAATACTATTCAAGTCTCTACACTTGGATACCCTACGCTTAGTTGAGTATGGGAACTTTACTTTACTTTTACTACGACAGAGTCATGCTCAATGCATCTACATACCCCTTCTTCTCAGATCCATCATCGAAACTTGCTTCGGAAGAAGATCTTGAGAGCATCATCAACCTGCTGTCTGGTATGGGCCCTTCCGATTCGTGTCCGATGCAGGCCATCCCCGAGTTGCCCCACCACCAAATGCAAGAGGGCCCTATCCAGCTAGTGGTCCCCCAAATCTACCGCCTGCCTAGCCCGGCGTCTGACACACAGGTAGAGGAGCTGCGATCTCCCAGTCGACAACACCAGGTAGGGGAGATCTTAGGATGATAGATATGATATAATATATGATGGCGTTGCACTGCTTCTGATGCTTGGGTTATTTCAGCCTTTTTGTAAATATACCCTAATGACGAAGTACCCTTGTGTACAAAACATGAGCAATTTAATTAATTTTTTATTTCGTTTGATTTGATTTGTTGGAAATAAATAAGCCATAGAAGGGCTAACGAGCCGAAATGTTTTATTTTGTTACGTGAAGCTTAAATTGTTTTTTTCATTGATGTAAAAAATGATTGAACATATTGTATGTCTCGTAATGAATAATGATTAAAGTAGGGCCTGTATTGAATATGTAAAGTAAGTAGTTGTATTTTGGCGACGTGTGGTAAGTTAAGTTAATTTACATAGCGTTCACTTTAAAAACAAACAATTTGCAGATGTATTTCTTCATCCACAATTAATCCATCTGAAAAATAAATCATTCATCATTGAAAGATTGACGACAGTTATTTGTTTCCCACAAATCCTCATCATAATATAGGTATCTCTCTATTTCCCCTCCCACATCCCTCATCCACATCCCGTATTATAATCTGCTTATTATTCACACCCCAGGTTCATCGTCGGTCTGAGGGCTGCTTAGATTTATCCTCCATGTGGCCTAGTCACCACCACCACCACCCACACCGTGTCATCAACACCCAACAACCCCCACCACCACTGGGTACCAGTCTGCCCTGGGTTCAAATCCACTCAGCCTCCAGTATCGGCTCCTCCATCTCCGAGTGCCCGTCCCCTTTGTCTGGCTACGCCGGCGACTCGTCCCCCGGCTACACCATGTCTTCTCCGAGCCCCAGCTTCCCATCATCCCCTGCCCGTCACCCCATTTCCAGCAACGCCAACAACAACGCAAACAGCCTCGGAGTCGTCGGTCAGATGGCGGGTATGCGTGGGCGGTCTTTATCACCCTTCCAACAGTGGGGAGGGGTTAGCAGTGGTGGTGGTGTGTTCAGTACTGGTACTGCCCCAGGTGGGATGGGTGGCATGAGCCCGAGACTGCCATTAACACCTGAGCTTGGAGCCAGACGACAAGGAACGTGGCCCATGTATGGAACACCTGTCAACCTGGGATCCATGGGGTGAGGAGATATTGAGATATATGTTATTATTATGTAATTTAAGTTGTTGTTTATAGGGTTCCCTTTATACTGCAATAAGTAGTGTAGGGGCCAGCCATGTGTCAAGCTCTGAAGGGTGTACATGACAAATGGAAGTATTATTATTATTATTATTATTATTACTATTATTTTTATTATCACTATTATTATTATTATTATTATTTTTATTATTATTATGATTATGATTGTTATGATTATGATTGTTATTATTGTTATTATTATTATTGTTACTATTGCTATTATTATCATCATTATCATTACGGTACCATAATAATTATTATTATCATTATTATTATTATTATTATTATACTCAGTGGGCTCATCACCTGCTCGTCTTTAATTTCTAATGCAGATTCTTTCTAGCCATGTGTAAGGTGATGAGTGGTGTTAGTCCTTGTCATTTGGATTTACTTCCATTTGTCATGTACACCCTTCATAGCTTGACATATGGCTGGCCCCTACACTGCTTTCTGTGGTATTCAATAAACAACATTATTATTATTATTATTATTATTATTATTATTATAAAGGTGACTTGATAAACAAACAAACATAATAATGCCTCCATTCAGTACCATGCCCCTCCCTTATTGATTAGTCATCGCTCCTGTTCTTTCAGTTGGTCTGGAGTCCAAGATGGCAGTGACTTGAGTGACGACTCCTCCACGGAGGACCAGTTCTTTGCCGTAGGGAAGGACCTCTGTCATGCGCTGGATTCCAAGTGAGTCATCAAATCAAACAGTAACAGGGCGTAGCTATAGCAGTCTTGTTATGGTGTAGTCAATATGTTATGGTGTAGTCAATATGTTATGGTGTAGTCAATGTGTTATGGTGTAGTCAATATGTTATGGTGTAGTCAATATGTTATAGTGCAGTCAATATGTTATGGTGTAGTCAATATGTTATGGTGTAGTCAATATGTTATGGTGTAGTCAATATGTTATGGTGTAGTCAATGTGTTATGGTGGAGTCAATATATTATTGTGTAGTCAATATGTTATGGTGTAGTCAATATGTTATGGTGTAGTCAATGTGTTATGGTGTAGTTAATGTGTTATGGTGTAGTCAATATGTTATGGTGTAGTCATTATGTTACTGGTGTGTCAAGTCATGTAGTACTTTTTAGCTGAAATTGCAGGGGGAGTAAATCTTTCAGATTTTTTCAGACTTTTTGCTTTGTCTGATTTTAGACTTTTTATTTTTTCAGATTTTAATAATTATATTATTATTTTAGTAATTAGTGGCAAGCTATGATTTCAGACTCACTAATCTATCTTTACTTTAGTCTTGCTGATGTTTTCAGGTTGTTTTTTTCGTTTGACATTTACACCTCTAGATCGAGTGGTGTAACAAAGTGTAAATTTATCTACTGAACATCAAGAGGAGCAAATGAATAACCATCACTCTTAATTAAATGAAAAGGAGATCATCAACATGTTCTGTCTTTCTTTACTCCAATTGCCTCACTCAACCTGGGGGTAGTAATCTGCGATATGACCAGAAGGGTGACTCTGTCCGCTTCACGCTACGGAAACCAGGATAAGCACAGACTCGTGGGTCTCAAGGCAGTTAATCACTTATTTTTCAAATATAATATTAATTATTTTACATGTTGTGTCTGTACTGAGCATGTTTTCCTCTGTGGGCTTCAAGGCTGGAAAGGACTTTACTTATTATTATTATAGTCCTTATCCCCGTACATTTACAGGTTCACAGATGTTACATTATCCTTGGGGGGGGGGGGGGGG
>JARDUL010231888.1:0-17339 GCA_030265205.1 Dirona pellucida
CCCCCTCTCTCTCTCTCTCTCTCTCTCTCTCTCTCTCTCCCGTCCCCCTTTCTCTCTCTCTCTCTCTCTCTCTCTCTCTCTCTCTCTCTCTATCTATCTATATATCTCTATCTCTCTCTCTCTCTCTATTTCACAAACATACTTTATCACACACATTGCAGTTACAGACACACATGCACACATGATAAACACACAGATACACACACCTTCTACTCTAAAAATGTTGGATTGGATTACCTTTTGGATCAGATTTGAAGCCGACATTCGACATGAAAGTGAAAGACGGAAGTAGATAGTGGGCCGATGAGTTAAAAGAAAACATTGGAAACGGAACACAATTTCCATTTTTTTGTCTCTCTACTTATTTGTGGACAAAAAATCCGGCATGTATGTTAAGAATAATTTACAGTTACAATTCTCTCTTTCTGGTTTAGTGCTCAAAATGTACAGCTTCTCGACGTCCAGCATCAACCTGACAAAAAATTAGCAATTGTTGACGTCCAGTGGTAATAATAGTAATACTAATAGTAAGAATAGTTTTATAGTTATATTATATAGGAAGGCAATACTAATTAATAGGGACAGGGAAGGAAGAAGTTCAAGAAGGACCACCACAGTCTACAGCCAGTAGACCCTTCAAATATAATGTGGGAGATTGATAGTGCACAGTATTCATTTAAGCACAATTTTCAAACTGATTTATCGTCTGTTAGATGGATAACTTGTGACACTTCATCAACCTATGCCTCAGTCAGTCTCAGTCACCAGTCACCAGTGGCTAGCAAAAATTGTCTGCAAGCCACAGACACAGATGCCAGGGACACCCAGATTTTAATGAATGAGGGACATTGAGAATTGAGATAATTTTAAACAAGTTTTTGAGAATGCTACATGATATTTAACAAAACAGCTAATTTGAATTGGGAGACCACGATTTATTTTTTGAAATAAGAGTGAAATTGTGATTGCCGTTTGCGCAAAGCAGTTATTTGAGTTATGTCACGGCGTAGCAATGTAGTTATAGACTTGACTGTACTGTTGCAAGGTTGCTTGTTGTATTACTTTTTTAAATGTTACATTTTAGTCCATATTATTATCATGATAATGATTTTATACTATTGTTTTAAAATGTTAATGAGGAAAAATGTGGAAGGATGAGATAGGAGAGGAGGGAGAAAAGTGAACAGCCTGTTAAAAGACGCATAAAAGAGAAACAGGGGATGATTTGAATGAGTCTATATGAGTAGAAATACTGAGAATTGTCCATCCCATTATGTTTTGATGTGTTACGCTCAGAGGCGTATTTTATGTATTAATTAGTTGTTAGTTTTATTTTTTTAATTATTTTTTTCCGTAGGCCTGCAAAATTGTCATTATATAGGTAGAGAGTCTTTAGTACCTACTATAAAACTACATTTTTGTTTCCATAGTGGAAGGAAATTGTTACAAGGTGAACTGTAAACCGAGTAATTTAACCTAGGACTTGAGAAGTGCGTGTATTTTTAATTTTAATGAAAGCTACTGATGCTCATCTTTTGAAAAAATGTGTATTTCAAGGTATAAATTTTATACTACTGTTGTAGCCAGTACATTCACAAAGTATATATTTTAGAGAAAAAAAAAGAATCTTCCACCCAGTAGAGAGTCAACTTTAGACTAGTTGCACTTTTCATCTTGATCAAAATCAGGGTCTCTCTAGCCTCATTATTATTCCTTACGAACTGATGTATACATATAATATTATATATTATATGTTGAATGAATAGTGTAGTGTATGTAATGGGGGGGGGAGTACAGAGAGATAACGTGAGCGAGCAAGAGAGCTCATAATTCAAACATTGACATTGTTTGCCATTTGTGCGTAAAAAACAAGTAGAAGTCCAACATGCTGTCCAGTTGTGATATAATACTAGTTACTTTAAAGAAGGGACCATAGAAGTTGTTTTTTTATCGGCTTGGACACAAACACTGACAAAGTTGATATTAGGCTTGTGTTTGTTTACTTTGTGTCACTCGTCCGAGCCATGAAAAGACGGCAAAATTGGGTGCCTCTCTTGACGGCTAGAGATAAGCTGCAAAAATGCAAAAGACATTTATAATGTCTTATCAGCCCAGCATCCTGACATTCGTGTCATCAAATTATAAAGACTTTGGAAAAGAGTGCATGTGGCATTGTGTATGACATTGACAAGCTCAAGTTCATTATAATGAAAAATCATCACAATTGGTTAATCCATGACCTCACCTAAGAAATTTCACATTTATGTTACTATCATTATATCTGTCTGGGAAATGGGACTTGTTGAGATTTTTACTTTCAATGTATTTTTGCTTTTGAATGACGTTTTAAAATGAAATACTGACAGGGCAGTTTTTTAACTATTATTGATAAAACAATGGGTGTAAAATGTAGTGTTGTCTACTAGAGCTGTGCTCGATTCCGATTCATGAATCGATTTTGGCGATTCTTGATTCAGAGTCGATTAATTGACTCCAGTCGATTCTGACTTTCCCTGAACCAACTCCAAAGTCGAGAGTTTAAAAATTTGACACTCGATCCAAGTCATTTGAAGTTGGACAGCTGTGTCGTCTGTCGTCACGTAGACGTCATTGACACCTCGTCCACCCCTCCTTGTGTGCCGTGTACCTAACATTTTCAGTTCATGTGTCATTGTTTTTCTACTGTTTGATCCACCTCCCCCTCATCCCACCCTACAATTAACAAGCATCTTTATGAAAATAGTCTAGGGCGGCACATCAGTATGATTTGGACTAGTCTATTTATTATTTTTGAGGGTACATCAAAATCAACCCGATTTTTAATGATATAATAATATATTGGATGCAATAACCCCCTATTAAAAAGTAAGTTGCACAGGCCCAACCAGTAGGTGATTTGGTGTGCGTGTGTGGGTGTTATTTATTCATTTATGTTTTCATTTACTATTTTCTTGGTAATACGACACTGGTGCTAATATATTAATTATCCCCCCCCCCCCCTTAAAAACAAACAAACAAACAACCCAAAAGGCAACAAACCACAACCCAAATTAGTTAGTCAACTTCAAGGTCAATTCATTATGTCTGTCATAAGAATATTGATGGCTTTGATTAAAACAAACCTGTGTCTGGCTTGGGAAGGTTAAATAACTTTCACAATGCTATTGGTGGTACTCTGGCAGGACATTAAAATGTCGGCAGGGAGTCTGACCCGGGCACAAAGCTCAAGTTGACGACGTGAGTGGGGAACTGAGATAGTGCTAATTTGGCGCTGTGAGGGGTATGTATGGAAAAAAAAAGCGCAAATCAAAATAATATTTTTTATTTGAAGGCATACATTTTCATTGTCATCTCCAGTAAAGCCGGTGAAGCAAATCTGTCTCAATGTCGGGGGATAAAGTCACTTTGATTAACGCTCTAGAAAATGTGGATGTGCTGGACGACCTCCCCCTGCCAGATCAGCAGCCATGCATCGAGGCTCTGTCTTTGTCCCTCCATTATCGGGCCAACTTTGACACCAACTTTGAGGACCAGAATGCCTATGTCAGCAGCGTAGCAAAGTATAAAGAGCAAGCCACCATCCAGGCAGACTTGGTAATAATCTTGTTTTTGGTTTTGTTATCTGTTCCCTATAGTACCGTGATTAAACAGTGTAGGGACCAGCTCTGTGACTGGCCAAGGACAGTGCACAAGGCAGAAAGGCATCGATTCCCAGACCCAGGTAAAAAGTATCCAGGTTAAAAGCAAGTCTATGCCCCACTAGTACACATGGCCTCATACAGAGCTGGACAATCTATGGATCAAGCAGGGGATCAGCCCACTGTGTCAAATGGTAATGGCATGAAATATCTACCTATATGTTGTTAGAAGCGTTGAAATTTGCATATGATTCAATTTACTTTATTCTAGAATTTGCTGCTAGAGGAAGGTGAGGAATATGCTGTCATGTTATACACATGGAGATGTTGCTCAAGAGCCATTCCACAGGTAGGAAAGACTCAATTCTATTTTCCTTATAATTATGTATTTTACAATGCACGTAAATAGTAAAAATGCCCCCCCCCCCCCCACCACCACCACCACCACCACCACCACCACACACACAAAAAATCAGCTTCTATGTTTCTCAATTTGTTTCATAGAAATTGTTGCTGAGATAGAAACTAATGCTGTGGAACAGTAATATCAAATTTTTATACTATTGTATACCATTTCCCTGATGAAGTATTCACATTTTGAACCAAGATTTCATTTTGTAAAAATATATTACAATATAGATACTACCTTCTTGCTCTGAAATCTGGTGGCAAATCTATTGGAAAAATACAACTTTAGAACAAATGGCTTCATTTAAATATTTTTTAGTTTCTTATTGATTTATTGTCGTATTTTTTTATTTTATGGGTTACAAAAATTATGTAATTTACATTTCTGATTTCCTCACAGGTCAAGAGTAATGAACAAGAAAATAGAACAGAAATTTATCAAAAGACTGTGGAAGTCCTAGAGCCCCATGTCAACAAACTAATGCAGTTCATGTTCTTCCAGGTAAATTTTGAAATTTTGGTCATACAAGATGTTGGATGGCCAAGTAGCAAGACATTGCATTCCCTAAGTGATCAATGTGAGGTCCAGTCTGTATTGGTGCACTGCACTAATGAATGTCCTCAGGCAAAATGCTTTGCTTTTGTTGCCTCACTTGCCCAAGTGTAGAAATGGGGATCAACTCAGTGTTGGCAAAGTAATGTCTGATGAACCATCATCCAATCCAGGAGATCACAAGCGGCCACTTTTGACACTTCAAACTGAGGGAAAATGGAAACAGCATCAGTTCCATAGGCTGCAATGCTCTGCATGACTTGCTTTGGTCATACATGCTTTTTAATTAATTAGCTATCATTTTTATCTCCATGCAAATTGCTTGGCTCGGGTAGTTGTCATGACCTGGGGTTTCTTTTCCTAGTTTGGTCTGAGACTGTCCACCAATTATCTGTATGCAGGTCTATGGTATAGTGTATCCCAAAAATAAACGAGATGGACAAACAATACAATTCAATAAATGAATTACACAATCAGTATTTTTCATTGTTAATACAATGATGCAATGAAACTGTTGCTTTTTATCCCAGATCGTTGTTGAAAAGCAGAGATAGTCATTTCTTATATAACCTTATTTATCATCTGTTCCCTTTAGTACCATGATTAAACAGTGTTGGGACCAGCTCTGTGTCTGGCCGAGAACAGTGTGCAAGGCAAAAGGCGCAGACCCAGATAGAAATTTATCCAGGTTAAGTGCAGGTCTGTGCTCCACTAGTACACATGGCCTGATACAGAGCTGGAAAATCTTTGGATCAAGATTTTGTAGGGCAAGTAGGGGATCAGCCCACTGTACTTCTTATATAATCATTGGAGACAATTAACAATCACCGAGTATGCCACTGGCTAGCCACAGTAGAAATGCTAGCTGGCAAAGAAGAGCCACTCTTTGTCTATATATGCAAATAGCAGATTCTATGAAATTTTTGTTTTTGACTCTTAAGTACATGTATGGAGGTTGCCCCAAAATTTATTGGAAAACAGCCACAATTTTATTACCATCCTTATGAAACCTACACATCAGTTGCATGTGTATTCAAGCTATCTCTCAACATGAAGATTGATGCATCGGTTTCACCAAGGTTGGATTTGTACTTCCTCCATGTCATTGAATCCCGCTTTGTCTCTTTGGTGGTGTATGCACCCAGGTCTTATCACCTGTAATAATGTGTACAAGAGAGGTCCTATTGGCCATTTGAAAATGACCAGCAGCCCCCACGCTGTCCCTGCCATCTGGCCTGCATTGCCTCAACAGGTGAGAGAGACTGGCTGTAATTGCTTGACAAGAGTTTCTCTTGTGGGAAGGTATCTATTCCCTTGTGCATGCGTGGGAGATATCAGTTTTCGTGGGGACTGTACTGTGAATTAGCTTGAGTGCACACGCAACTGATGTGTAAGTTTCATCAAGATAATAAAATTGTTCTTCCTGTGGTTAATTGTGGGACATCCTCAAATATATAATTTACAAGTATGAAATTAAAATTATGCCATAAAGATAATTTTTTTTGCAGATAGAAGTCAATTGTACCAATTTGTGACTGTCACTTACCTTGTTTTATTTTTGAATCATTGAGACACTTTCTGTCTGTAATCATTCATCTATCATCTAAGCCAGCGCTCAGTCTTCCTATTTACAAAATGGTGACAAATTTCTATGTTAGATATATTTAGTGAAAAAAACCCAAATGTAATAGTTGTTTTACAAAATAGCTTACATGGTCATAATAATATGATTTCGGCAATGTTCATGCTTCATTTCTTTGATGGTTATTTTCGTCATAGATAAACCTTTTCATGCTGGAAAAGTTATGAAATTGAATCAATTGATATATGCTGTTTAATAAATGAAATATACTGTTTCATTACTGACGTTTGTGAAATTATGTGTAATGGAGGTGGTCAGTGAAATGGTTCTGAGGCCAACTTTTGTGGCAGATGAGATGATGACGATGCAGTTGTAGGCACATGCTACATACTGTAAAAATTCACTTTCATATTCTTATCTATTGTCTATGTAGGTTGTTTATCGAAGATTCCTGCCGTATCTTGAACATTTAATAATAATATAATATAATAATGTACATTTATATGCGCTTATTCATAATCATCACCATGCTCTAAGCGCTTTACAATTTTTGGACAAGGACAAACGCTGCTTACAACCGATTTAAGGTTTGTATACTATATTGTATACCTGTGATTCCCTCATGTACAGAAAAAAGCCATTGACCTGTTTTGTGATGAGGTCGTAAGGCTATGCCACAAGGAGAAGAAAAGCGATTTTGTCTCTGAGGCTTACTTGTTAACTCTGGGCAAGTTAATCAACATGTTTGCAGAGCTGGATGAGTTAAAAAACATGAAGGCCAGCGTCAGAAACGATTACTCATCTTACAGGCGGTAAAATATTTTTGATCTTATGTGTAGCTTTTTGTATTAATTTTGTGTGTTTGTTGTTTGTTGCTTTCGTTTTTTTGGATTGTTTTGTTGTTTGTTTATCTGTTGTGTGTGTGACTTCACTTTTTGTTGGCTTGACATTTCTTATCTTAATTATTCTATTTTTTTTGTTTGTTTTGTTGTTTTATGCCACAGCCATGGAGGGATATGTTGTTCTTTCTTGTTTTGTTTTTTAAATGTCTCAGATTCTTCTGACTAGATGCATTGTTTTAATATCCTTTATTAAAATTTGTGGAATTTTTTGCAGCACAGATCACAAGAACCATTCATGTCTCCTGCGCATGGTTTTTATATATATACTTTTTTTTTCAGAATAGAAACAAGAATAACATTTTTCTGACAGGCAAGCTCCATTTCTGTATTGATATGTTTTGCTTTGTAATATTGAAATTTGATATTTTATTTGTTACATGATTGGTCAGGAGACCGCTCTTAAGAGGTTGTGTGCCGAGATGAAGGTACTCTGCATGCCAGGAGCGAGAAATGATTACGTCTCCTCATCTTTTCTCTTGGTTTTGGGGAAAATGCTGAACATGTTTGTTGTTCTCAATGAACTCCTCAATATGAAAGCCAGCGTTAAAAATGATTATGCTGTGTATCGACGGTATGATGATTATTGTTATTTTTTGTCAATTTTTTTATTACTTTTAAAAAAAAGGCGAAATTGGGTTTTTATTAGCACATAATTTAGATTTTTTAACTGTCCTGTTTTTAAGATGTTTTTTAAAAGATGGATGTGTTCCAGCATTTATATTCTTTTCCTTTGGTTTTTTTTTTCTGTGTCAGGAAATCAGAAAACATTGCTCTGATTACAGTGAGGCCGAGCATGTCATTAAAAATTATAATGCATGTGACAGTGGTTAAGTGACATGGTTGAATTTCAACCTAATAATGTGCGACAGGTTTGATTACAGGGTGACAGCATAAACAGGCCCGTCAAATTTCCAAGTAACTTTTGCAATCTTGCATCAATAATAATAACCACATTTGACAGAGTTGTGGGAAATTTGACACAAAAAATTTGAGAAACATGAAATGCATAAAAAGGAACAATGGTGATCATGACATTTGAACAGTGAATCTCAGTTGTTTTTTAAAAGTCTGTATATCCATTTTTCAAAGGTTCTTTCCTAAGGACTCAACATCGGTAGCACTGTCAGGATTTTAATCAGGGTTCTCATCTCAAACTCACAACCCAACCGTCCGGCCATGAACTCCATTTTTCATTTACTTAATAAGAGTGGAATCTGCAGAGCGTGTTTTATCATCTCCAGAGAGTTAGGCGGAGACTAATGTACTACGAAGTGGACAAGTTGGTGTCAAAGAATTAGGAGAATTGGAAGCAAACTAATATCACATATTGCACAAGCCTTGGTGACGGCTGAAAAAATATCAGTAATTTATTTGTTTTACAAAAAGAATGCTGAAATATATGAGCACCAAAGTTGAACACTTATTTTCATAATTTTTTCGGTGCTTCATTCCTGAATAATTTGTCTGATTGGCACCTGTGATAAATATATATTGAATGTGTGGCTGTCCAATAAAGAAAGATATTTTTATTTTGTTAAATGATATCAGCTGTCAACACTTGCAGGGCTCTCAATTTTCCGCGGAATTCCGTGGTTTCAGCGATTTCCGCGGTTCTACCACGATCCACGAGTCACTTCGGTTTTATTTATATAACATTATCTATCGGTTTGTATCCCTTGCACATTCATTGCATTGCTAAATGCCTTTGTTTAGTGTTACCTACAGCTGAAATGAACTCTGTAACATCCGTCGGCCAAAGTTCAGTGGTTTTCACAATTTCTAATTGAGAGCCCTGCACTTGTCATCCAGAGTTCAAACAAGAGCTCTCTATTAGGTGTTTGCAGATGTTTGAAGCATGCTAGCTCGTTTGCAGGTCAAGTGACACATTTCAGCTCAAGTGGTTAGTCACCTGACACTTTTAGTGACAATGAGTGCATTGTAGCTGAAAATAGCTGATTAAATGACTCATGAATTTTTTCACCAAGCAATGTGGACTAAAGGGTTTAACACTGATTCACCTTTTGTCAGTTTATTTGTTTGGGTTTTTGGGGGTGTTTTTTTCATACCATTTATTAATGTCCTTTTTAAAAAAAACCAGATATCCTCCTTGGCGTACCCTTTTATCCACACAGATACAATGACTAAATTTGCTCATTTCTCTTCACAGCAATTTTATGATAATATAGTGATATATGCAGTCTGTCTTGATCAGTTGAAAGTAATGAAATTTTAAAATCCTGACACTGTTTGATTGCATTACTGTTCTGAAAATGGAATTTTAAGATCATAAAAATGTTTTTATTTGTTTTTAAATGAGTCAGTTTCAAGTATCGTTTCATAACAAAGTTTCAAAGATTGTTGACCTGTAATTATAGAACAAATTGTTCCATTAAACAGAAATTTATTTTTTTCAAATTTATACCAAAATGTTTTAATTTTGATCCCAAATCAACTTTCCAAGCAGGTATTGTCTATTCAAAGACTTTGATCTAAAACTGATCAAGAAGGTTAAAAAAAAGATTGCTTTAAAAAAAATTGGATTGCTGATAGAGTAGATTTGTTTTATTTTGCATCTTTGCGCTTGCCATGAAAAAAACCCAACAGTTCCAGGAGGAATTGAAAATTGTGTTAAAATTGAGAACTATGTATCCCTTATCTGCAACTTTTTGTAATGCTGATGTTATTATTTTATCCATTTTTAAAATACATTTCTCTCAATCACTTTTTTTTCGTCATCAATTCATTGGGAGTTTAAATTGATTTCATTTTTTGTTTCTTGTTAACACTGAAATTTATTCTTATTTCATTTGAAGACACAATTTCTTTTGCCTCGGAAATGAGGGTCCTTTTTTTGTTTGTTTGTTTGTTTTTGATTTTAGCCTCTCTCTCATCACTCTTAGAACCAAGTTATTGAATGTCCAAAATCTAACTGAGATTAAAGAAAGCTCTGCTCCTGTTACTTGTCTGGTTGGAGTAGGATTAATTAGATATAAAGTTCATTAAATAGCATTATTTTTTTTATTTAAAGAGAAAATAGAAGCAGACATATCATTTTAAGAATTACATTGTGAAGTATTAAACACGAGGAGAAAGGCAAAGAAAATATATATAAAAACTAAATTAAGCGCAAAGTAATCAACTCATCTGCAAAATACAAATATCTCCAGATGTTATTTACTCTAATACATTGTTTATACCCTTCTCTCTGTTGCTCAGAGCTGCCCAGTTTTTGAAGGTGATGGCAGATCAACAAGCTATGCAGGACTCTCAGAATTTATCCATGAATCTGGCGACACAGAACAAGATACGAGACACTCTAAAATCCAGACTTGCAGAAATCGCGGTGAGATTGGAGTTGGCTATCAGACTATTAGAGAAGAGGGGCAAAAGGGGTGCAAATAGTGTGTGCTGAATTGTATCGAGCTCACGTTGACCTGTGGACAGTTTGTTTGTGGTCGAATAACGGACAACTGAAATACAGACTCTTGATATAATTGAATAGTTAACCCAATGCGATAACAAAACGATCTGTTGGATAAAAACACCTAGTGCTATCCACACAAGGATGGATTTTGGTTGTGGTTGTGAGAGTGAAGTGAAGAGAGCTAAATATCTAACGTGGGGGATTGCGGCGTGTGTGTGTGGCGTGTGGTTTTGGTGAGAGTCGGATGCCGTGGATGTTTGTTTGGGAAGAGTAACAATGATAATAACATGACGATTGATGAAAGGGGAGTGGGATGGGACAGTCAATGAAATCAGCGCTATCAGAGGCACATGTCAACAATCGTCTCTTAGTCAGAAAATGATAACTACTATCAGGTTTTCGAGTGATGGTTTTTAAAAAAATGAATTAAAATGTGATCTGTGTTAGCAAGTTAGTAAAATTATTCTTTTTTATTCATTTATTTGCTGTCATCAGAAGATCTCGCTCATTACTTGAAGGTTACTTCATTTGCGGACAATGCACAACACTTAGTGCAAATATTATAGAGTATTCATGTTTTAAAATTTTTTAAAAACAACGTATACGAAAGGTCCAAAATTCTTAATCATACCTTGGTCTTTACATTCACCTATGGTTCCCAAAAGAAGGCACTTCTAGGACTCAATTGATACGGATTTTGAATGACGAAGCGTGCTGGTGGTAAATGGTGAAAGGCCTGTGAGTCTGTACTTGTATGGGCTCACAGATTATAAAACACATTTTTATCTTGTAACTTTTACTCTTAAATTGTGGATGATGGGGGAACAATGGTAAGAAAATTAAGAGGTGTGATTTGCTAGTGTTAACTTCAGCCCTTTTGTAGTTATAAAAATCATCAAATTTTATCGTCTTTTGCCCCAGGGTTATGATGAGCTGCTGGCCGATGTTGTCAACATATGTTTGGCTATGTATGAAAAGGATATGTACCTGGAGCCTTCGGAGAAACACATGCTGGTCAAGGTAAAGAAGAAAAAAATTATTTATATTGAGTTAATTGAGATATTTTTTTAGGTGGATTCCACTTCTGGTAGGGTCTCTTTTTATTTCTCATCCTGTCTTACGTTTGCTTGTGATTTTTTTCTCCCGAATAAATAACCCACTTTGTATTTCTGCTGAGAATACTTACACTTTTAGGTCACAAATCCATTTTCGACGGGACTGCAGGAAGTGTAATTTTTTAGTTGTGTTTTAGTTTTAGTGAGGCAAGCCCTGTTTTTATCCTCTTCTTATTTGAGATATGGGACATGCTCCACTACTTTATGGTGGAGCAATCACAGGCGTACAAAATGGGGAGTTATTTATTCACCCTGCTAACAACATACCTTGGTGGATGGAATGAAAACAAAGTTTTACCTAGAAAGGCCTGTCTAGCTCTATAGACTTAAATCATACCGTTTTCATTATGTGACAAAAAATATTTTAGATGATAATTATTCGACTGCAATATGGGCTATCCTAACACCAACAGGTTAATAATGAGATAAGATAAGGTGCATCTTTATTGTTTAAAAATAGCACGTTTTCATGGTGTTACATAATTCGTACACACAAAAGTTTCTCTTGACGCTCAAACTTCCATTCACTCTGTTTTTTCAGGTAAAGATAATTTCATGCAAACGAAAAAATAAATATAAACAGATACATACGTGACAACAATTTCATTTGAATGAATGCAATAGGCATAGCACGAAATAGAAGCTACAACCAAATCCAGAGGCATTCAATTACCGGTCTGTTTACCCTGTCAAGACTCGCTCTAGATAGGTACCCTTGACCTATCCAGGGGAGGCTCTATAAACTTTTACTATTTCTACACTTTTCTTTCAATTTATATATGATTGGGTTATAATAATGCTCTATATAGTGGAAATTGACGACAACATAGGAAAACTGAGAAAAATATTATTTTATTATGGGCCAAGTTAGGTCAAGCTTACAGAAACGTTACAAAAAAAATTAATTCCTCTTGTTGCGACCTGAATTTACCAAGGTCAAGGTTGAAACTTTGGTTGGAAATGATCTCACCCTGTTGATTGGATGTGAGGTGGCCAAAAAGTAATAACTTGAGATTCATGTGGACCAATCCTCTTGCAAAGGGGTTTCACCAAGATGAGAAAGACATACATTTTCTGAGACCTAATTATAATCATGAATATCGTTTGGAAATCATTTGCTTTCCAACTAAGCATATTTATAACTAAGCATACATTGTATTGTCTGTCACAAAAGCATGTCTGGGATAATGATAATGATCGATGGTATTTATATAGTGCTTTTCACATTTTAAACATCTCAAAGCACTTTTCATATCAAGGTAAGTCATGCACCATCAAACATGCACCATCAAACATGCACCATCAAACGAACAATTCTGAGTGACACATGTATGGCCTATCATTGTCATTGATGTCTATTTATTTCCTTTTTGTGTGGGAACAGGTGATGGCCTTTGGCTTATTCCTTATGGATTTGGAGAAAGGACCCAACATCTATCGCATGAATGAAAAGAAGAGAATCAACATTGCCAAAATAGACAGGATTCTCAAAGTAATTTTCATCCTTTTTGAAGTCTACTGTTTTCCCTGGTTGCTGTGGTTGGCGGAGGTCATCCACTTGCATTAATTTTTCTTTTAAATCTCTCACTCTCGTTCCCACTCCCCCCACCCTCGTGCAAATTGTCACATACATAATCATTCCCACGCACAGTGAGCAGAATGATTTGCTATTGTCTATTTTGTAGCTCAACAATATATATTTATATATGAAATGCAGAATATGTTTGTCATACTACTAATGGTCACAACTCTAATATTGCCATGTCACTTGGCAGTTACTGACCTGTATATTTTTATTTGTGCTATTGTTGGGATTAATGCTTTGAATATTTTTGGCATTTGAAATGATTACGGATTTAACAAATGGCGTCAGAGGTGTTATTGATTGACACTTGTTATCAATCTGAGGGTTTTGGGGATGGGTGTTTTCAGGTGTGTATAAATTTATGTGTGATATTTGAAATACGTGATTTTCAACAGGTCATAATGCTTGTACTGCAAATTTGTATTCTCAGCAACTGGAAATGGTTCCCTTGTATGGGGACATGATGATTGCCCCGTACCATTACATAAAAACGGGACCCAACTACGACTCGTCCAAGTGGCCGATGTGTGAGTCCAGTCAGCTGAGTCCCCAGTCAAACCTTCTGGGTAGTTTGGACCTGATTCGTGACAGACACATGCAGTACATCAGTCAACTGGCACGGCACAACAATGAGGTATTATTATCTTTTCTAAATTCCCCTCTTTTCCAAAGATAGTTAAACAAGTTTCTAAAGAGAATATTTTGGTACTCGGTCATAAAATAAAGGCGCTTTCTGGCAGTATGGAATACGGAAAACAACAGTATTAAGCAGCAATAAAATGCACCCCTTTCTTTGACTATTCATAAGAATCTCTTTTTCAAAACAGCATTGAAAACATTTTAACAGTGGTTCCTTGATCTGATGCAAGAATATTTTTCAAAACTCACATAGAATGCCACAAAAAACCTGGAGTTAATCTGTTCCTGATTTCAAAAGTTCTGACCAAGTTATACATGTTTCACATATATCTTTTTCTTCCTTTTTATAATTTATGTATATTGGTTTTGTTCATGAACTTGTTACTTTGCATATTCATGAAAATTATCTTTTTTTTCTTCTTTGTATAGTTCTGAAAAACAAAAATTACTCTGACAAAATTCCTGGTGGTTTTCTTTTTGGCAGTTTCCCTGTTACAATCTTTTATCTTCAAAGCAATAAGACAAACAAAACTTGTTGTTCTTTTCCCCAAAAAAGGTCACTGCAAATCATATGAGACATTTGACATTGGGGAGAGTTAATGATTTAGAAAAGTAAAAAAAACCCAAAAGAATGATTTTTAGATAATTGTTTTGCAATCAAACCTTTTCAATGTCTTCTGAAATCTCTATTTCTAATTTCTATCTGGAATTTCCTACCAAACCAATTCCCCTTTTCCTAAATGTATGCCTCTGTCTGGCAGTGAGTTATCCCCCCTGGAGTCAAAGAGTTAAAAGAGCAAAATTTTACTTTTGTTAGTACAGCTCCACAATGGCCGTTAAAACCTAAGCTTACACTTTATTAGATATATATTTACTTTGCTCTATTGGTGCTGGTAATTGACAAAATTTGTCCCATTTCAGGTCACAACATCTTTGAGAGATAAACCACGAACCGATATGGAAAATGCTGAACTGACTCAGCTTGCCCTGCGTGGTCTTCAACTCTTGTCCCAGTGGACCCAGCAAGTCATGGAACTGGTCTGTATATCCATTCTTGTCTTACAGATTCCAGTATCTTTTTATTTTATATGTCAAAGTTTATTTAATTTTTTTATACTCTGTGAAGACGAATGTTTTCGATCAGAAGCGGTAACTTTTAGCATATTCTCACTGGGTATTTTATCAAGTGCAAATGTTTTACTTTAAACTTGGTGTTGCTCCAAGCATGGCGCCAAATATATGTAATCCATTTAAAAACTGATAGATTACATTTTCATTAACTTTACAGAATAGCAAATTTGGGTGATCATATCCGCATTTATAAGTGATTCATAAGAAAAAGTGAACATTTACACTTTACACAATGCTTTTATTTTTTGTTGTAAGATGTTTAATCAGATTTCCCTAATTGATATAATATAAGTATTGTGTTGTATCGTCTATAATTTTGTGAGTCATAGAGTCTGACAGCACATTTTTACCTTTTACTCTGTCTAATGCCATTTCAGTATTCTTGGAAATTGATGAATCCCACAGATCCCCACTCTAACAGGAACTGTCCTGACACGGCTGAGGAATATGAAAGGGTTAGTGTCTGAGGAAGCTTTACATTCAAGTCATACATTTTATGCAAGTTGTGTTCATTTTCGTCAAAGGTTTTGATGTGAAAATGATGCTGCGAATCATGAGATAAGATAAGATAAGATAAACTTTATTAATCCACAAAGGAAATTACATTTTGATACATGTTCTCTGTTTAAATAAATGTCACATTTTGACAATATCATGACACACATACACTGTCACACACACACACAAATACTCACACACACACACATGCGTGAATTCAAGCACAAACACACACACATATAGATAAGCCAACCATATACATGAAACAGGGGTTCTGGAGACTTTTTTGCAATTTGCCCGTCAAATTCTCAACTCAAAGTGATGTATGGCTGAAGGTAAAATTTCTGTATCGTTCTTTAATGCTTTCATATAGATTAAATGCCCACTTTTGCGACTTGTTTGTATTTGACTATGAAGTGGGTGAGATTTGTCTTTCATTATCTTATCAAACTTAATGTTATATATTTTTTTATATAAGAGTTCAAAAGATTGAAAGTTTGTTTTCTATAACATTTTACTAATACTTTTCAAGAGGAAGACAGTCAAAATCTGGAATGAAGAGACATGCCAAGAGCTAAAGGCATGCTTTGACTGGGATATATTTGTCAAAACGAATGACAACCTAGAAAACTTAACTGATACAGTTATATATGCCATATGATACCATATCAGCTGTAGACGATGGCCAGAAAAAATCATAGAACTCATTGTGACTTTGGTATCTTTGTTGATTTGTTTGCTTACAATGTTGTTTTTATGGGGGATGTAATCCAGAAATATCTGCCCTCAGTTGTTGGTGCAAGCAATCATAAACCTGTTTGAAGACAGTGGACTGATCTCCTGCTTGTCTTGATTTATTAATCCATGTATTGCTTGCAGGTACTTTGATCCTGTTCGTTGTCCAAGGCTGAACATGGAGGTGTCCATTACACTGCTTTGCATAAAGGGGCATTGATAACAAACGAAACAATTATCACATTAGTTTTTTGTTTTTTTACACCTCTTACAAAGATTCGATGACATCAGTGGTCGAATGGTTTGGCTACTGGGTTCAAGAACATCTCAAGGATATGGACTATAAGCTCATCTTTTTCTTTTTTTGCTATCTTGTCTTCCCTTCAAACTGTTTATTGTTATGTTTTTCAGGCAACAAGGTACAACTACAGCAAGGAAGAGAAGTTTGCCCTAATTGAAGTGATTGCCATGATTAAAGGTCTCCAGCTGCTCATGTCTCGCATGGAGACCGTCTTCATGGACGCCATCCGTCGACACATTTATGCAGAGCTACAAGAATTTGTACAGCGGTTCCTCAGAGAGCCAATGAGGAAGTCTGTCAGGAAGAAGAATGACTTTATAAGAGTGTAGGTTATCTGGCGGTCTATTTTTAATGCTTGCCTCATTAAGAAATTTCAATGCAAAATTCTGCACTTTTAATTACAGAATTGCGCCTCAGGTCATAGGACGATGAAAGCCCTCAAAATGTCCTGTGGGTGGGGCATCCCTAATTAATATATATATATATGATATTCACTTGGGCACAGATTGGACTGAAATCCTTGATGGGAAGGTTCTTGTGAGTTTTCACAGCTCTGTACTACAAGTTTGAAGAGGAAGTGCCACCTTTTTTTCTTTTTTTGTTTTTTTTGTTTGTCCCAGGCCTCAAACCTGTGCCGCCTGTGTTAGTTTCGTTAGTATCTGTTATATTACATTCTCAGTTTCTATCACTCCATCCATCTCTTTCTCTCACTATTTCTCGGCTTTCGTTCCTCTTCACTTTCTTGATAATTTGTATTTGAGATGTCAACATGCGTTAATGTTATGGTTAGTTGTTTAAGCTAACCTGGTCCTCTCTAGGATCCCAGGG
>JARDUL010231997.1:0-17327 GCA_030265205.1 Dirona pellucida
TAATAATAATAATAATAATAATAATAATAATAATAATAATAATAATAATAATAATAATAATAATAATAATAATGTATGTGAGCTGAGCAGTATGACACAAGTTATTCTTTGGTAAACATGGACAAGACTTCTGGCAGTTAAAAATGCATTTGAGTCGGATTGATGACGACACATTCTTACTATGGCTTAGAAAATATGTGGATAAAAAGAAAATTCCAACATTCATGATATGCCTCAGTGTTAGTGAGTAATGTAAAAAAAAACCAATGCAAAATTTTTTTAATAATATAATTTAGTGAGTCAAAATCTACTGGTACAAAAGTGTTCCACCTTTCTTTTCCTGAATTTGAAAGGAATTGGTTCAACAAGGCATTATTCAAATAGTTTCCTACAGCAAAATACACTTGAATAGCCTTAGCAAAACAAAGCAAAATTTAATTGTATATAAATATAGCATTTTTTTCACAATGATTGATAAGCAAATAAGCCTAACTTACAGGATTGTTGATTTAAGCAAAAGGCATGTCTCAAACATGAAAAACGCTCTTTGTATCAGACATTCACATTATGGCATGAAGATCTTTTTTCAAGTAAAAAGTCAAATAATTTTATGTTTGCATAATTTTGGATTTTGACACTCTAATAATTTAATAATAGATGATAATAATAGATGACAATAATAATAATAATAATAATAATAATAATAATAATAATAATAATAACAATAACAAAATAACATTTGTTGAGTGCTATACCCATACAAAACAAGCTCACAGACGAAAAAGTTTGTTAAGTCACCGTAGCGATGGAAAAAGAAAACTGAATTAAACTGTGACTTATTGCTGATGTACCATACAAGGCTATTTGCATAACCATCCAGACTAGGCCAGCCCTCTCTTTTGACCACTCAGAAAGGGTTTCACATTCTTTAAATGCTTCCTTGTTCAAATCTTCTTTTTTTTTTTAATCACATACATTTCATGGTCTTTCCAGAGATAACATGAGAAGCTAAGAACATCTTGAAAACTCATTCATGAATTGTGAAATGAACATTATGACAATGACAAAGATAGCGATAATGGCCCGTGGATATGAATGCTGGTCAAGTAGTCAGGATTATGGGTTGGGCAGGAATCTAATTATTGTAATCATTTAGAATTGGAATGTGAAATTGTATGAGCCGACAACAACAACAACAAATTTCTTATTCATGATTAAGAAATTTTCTTGATGATCAACAATAATATTATAATGATATGAGACCTTGTGAATGCGTGAAGCTTCAATCCTCCCTCCAAATATTATATTTCAAGTTATTTCATTTATGTTTTATGGCTGAAATATCTTCTTTTTTAAAAAAAATCATAAATACTATATCGTATAACAGTGATTTTACACAACATAAATGATAAACTTTTGACTGTTTGACTAAATAGGGCAAAAGTATTAAAAGATTAAAAATCCACCCAGAAAATATTTCTTGATTTTCTTGATCGGGATGTTGACTTTGCCATCTCAGATTCCTCTTCCTCCATTCCCCGTCCCGACTTCTGTTTGAAAAAAATATTTTTGAATAACACTGCTGAGTCACAAAGTAAAATTTGTTTGTTTGTTATCTGTTCCCTTCAGAACTGTGATTAAATGGTGTAGGGACCAACTCTGTGACTGGTCAAGACAGTGTACAAGGCAAAAGGCATCGATGTGCAAACCCAGGTAAAACGTATCCAGATTAATTGCAAGTCTGTGCGCCACTTTCATTAGTACACTAGTAGTACACATGGTCTGATACAGAGCTAGAAAATATATCGATCAAGATTTTTAAGGCAAGCAGGGGAGATCAGCCCACTGTGCCAATAAATTTTGTTTGGTACAAGAAGCAATATCAATAATATCACAACCAGACAACATGATTTTGTAGCCTCAGGTGTTCACCCAACACCTTTAGACACTGTGGAAATTTTAAAGTAAAAATAAAAAGTATAAACTGCATATTGATGGATTATGTTGTCTATTTTCTTTCAAATTGATAATTTTTAAAATGAGACCATCTGAGAGTTATAAAGGTGAGAGAGATCCACATCTGTCTACAATGCAATACTCTAATTTCAGACATATGTTAAACATTGCATTACAAAATTTCTTCTCAATCTTTTCTATGCTTTTGTTTATGCTTTAACTTTACTTTTGACATCAACACACTTTAAAAGCATTCTTCAAGTTTCTCAAATGCATGGAACTTGAATGAATTAAAATGAATCAAGAATTTTCAAACAACAAATAGACCCAACTAGGAGTGAGTGATAAATGATGATGACAAAATCTATACCATCTTTACCAGTTTAGGGGTCAGAGGCGCGGCGATTCGCGACGAAAGAAGGCGAACTTGTACTCCGTTGTTGATGACTGGTCTTTAAAACATAAAAGTAGGAAATGGGAAGGGAAGCTATTAATGATTGTTCAATCTTGTCATCGTGAGAATTGAGTCAGGTTACGGGAAAATGATATGGTTAGTCATTATTAACTATTGAACGTTGAACATGCCTGCAATGTTGCATGAACTCCCAACAACATTATAGCTCCTTTAAATATTAGCTTTCCTTACATTGTACAGATTATTGTACATACCATATGTATATCTATATTTACGTTGCACAGAGCACTTTGGGACATACATATATATATAAATCTCCTCTATTCATCTTTAAAGTCGTCCATTTTCAGGATGAAATCTTTTAAACAAATTGCACGCATGATAAAGACATCACAATCATAATTATATCAAGAATTAATCTTTTCCACATCTAGAGCAACAGCTTGGAGAATTAGGAGGAATTTAAAATAGAACATTTCACCATAAATGTCAATCAATATAACAAGTCATATTTTGCAAAGTAAAGATAACAATTCAGAGGAAAGAAAACAACAACTTCGTAATAACTAATCATTTGAGAAAGGAGAGAAGATTTAGCTTCCACACTATTACACAATAAAAATAAATAAAAATAAATAGATAATATACATACCATTGATAGTGATATTGCCCTGCAGCATTTAAATTGAAAAGTTGTAAGTTTAGAAATCATACGATAGGATTCTGTACTATTTTCAAAATGAGCATTAGATTAATTTTTAAACGAACAATTTTAACATCTAAATTGTAAGGAAAGAAAATAAGGCGAACAAAATCCAAAAAAGGACATTTTAAGTATTCTCTGCTAATCACTTGGAACTAGTCGATAGTATTTAATGTATGTTTCTTAACGAAAGAAATGGAAGTAACGACAAATGACAAAATTAAAGAGAAATGACTATATTGATTTATTTCCTTTCATCGAAGTAATCATCAAATCCAATGAAATAACTGCCTATTTATTGAATAGTGTATTGCTCATGACACCTTAAATGATTAATGATTAAGTAGGCTGATCACCTGGTTGCCTTAAATTTCAAATCTATAAAATTCCTAGACTGTGGTTGGCCACACAAGGTACTCAGTGCTTATGTGAACTTTCCAATGCCCTCCATGCCGTGGGGCTAGTCCTCATACCAGGATTACTGTGATAAGCTAAAACAATAACAATAAATCTAATACATTATTGATAACATTATTTTTACCTTACACATTAAAGTATTCAACAACCACATTCACAAATCAAAACAGAAAGAAAAAATACATTCGCACAATCTGTTATCATACCATGCAAGCAACTGAAAAGGAAGGCTCTCATTAAGAAAAAAAAAAAAAAAGGAAGAAAAAAACTATCTATGAAACTTTAAAAAAAAATGTTATACATGCAACTAAAACTACTTCTATGATATTTGTTTTCCCTTTTCTAAATGACAAGAAACAATGACTAATCAAATAATATTGGTCTCTCTAAATTTTTTTTTAAACTTTTGTAACGTACAAAAGAAACTTCAAAAAGCATAAAAGACAGTTTGGAGAGTTTAAATGTTCAACATTTTTAATTTAACATACTTTTAAATGCATGAAGAGAAAGACAGATTTAAAATCATTGCAAAGGCACATAATTACAACTTAAACCACAATCCACTTAGTAACAATTTCAGAGGAAACAGCAATGATCAACTTAACGCTGCTAACACTGATGATGATAATGAATGGCATTTGTACAACGTTTATCCACGATCATCACTGTGCTCTAGGTACTTCACAGTGGCACATTTGCCCCGGGAAATTCCATTCATTATAAATAACTCCCATCCTCATTCCTTCTATCCTCTGTTCACTGACTTTCCATGATACAATACATTCACAATGATGGCTGACAAGGGGGTAAAAAAGGTAAAGTCAAAGCCAAAGGGTCAGTACAAGGTAAAAAAATATATTATATGCACCCTATCTTAAGTTGGTGGTCACATCACTTGGATTTGTGGCTTTCTTTATGTTTATGAGATTTGTTAAATGCTTCCTTTCACCAAAATAATCTTTATCACTTCACTCATTAATCAGTTGTTTTTTTAATCATCAATCATTAGACTTCTTGGATAATCTTAATTAAACAACTTTACTTCACATTTTTACCACAAATCAAATGCCAAAATAAACCAACTTTTAACCGAACTTTTTATCATTATTTTGTTTTCATTCAAGTATAAATTAGACAAACTCTGTACTCTTGAGTGTACACCTACTCTTCTTTTATTATCAGCAGTTTTTGACATCTTTAATCAAGTTGGATTTTTTTTTAACAACAAGAAAGGCTAAGGGGCACAAACATTGGTAAGATATTTTCTTTTAAATGGTCATGATTATGGTGGAGTGAATCTAGACAAACCTATTTTTTAAATCATATAACGTAAAGAGACAAATGAGGATAAAAACACTTCAAGGGTTTCGACAATATTGGTAAAAAGGGATCAACTCTAGAATGTTGAAAAACATGCTACAAAAGAGGTCACAATGTAAAACCCCTTCCAGAGGTCAATAATATATTTTAGTCTGAAGGAATAAATATAAACTTGCAATGCAAAGAAGAAACATTTGTAAGTAGTTAAAACATGTTTTCAGGTTGTTATAACAAATCATGCAAATTGCCTGCATCGATTCTAAACAAGCCAGAGGGAAATAAGGTCGGGGGGTTTGGAGGGAAAGAAGAGGGTCAGGGGTTTGGAGGCAGCGACTGCGATTCTAAAAGCAAAAAATGACTTGACTGGAAATTAAAAAAACACATCAGACTTTTAGAAGTTAAAGAATCTACCTTGGTGCTAGAACAGCTGCTCTGCCTCTCAGCAAATTTTCTTTCGATTCTGGATAGGCCAAGAATACGGCAGATGCCTATATTAGTATCCCTATGTCAGCAGTAGACAATTTTCAAGGTCAATTTGTACACTTTTCATCACAACTCAAATTGAATAATTATAGGTCTTATAATCATTTTTAATCGATTTAAATTCGTTTACCGCACTGGGAGAAATGTGAGCTTACTATCCATTGAAATAAATCATTCAAATAAAATTTTTAAAAGTTATTTTTCAAGATTGTCTTACCTGTTCAATGTCATTTACAATAAAATAAAAGGTGAGCAGCCAACACCATTCATCTTACTTTAACTATTTTCATGCTTTTTAAAAGAATAAATTAATAATAAAAACTGCATTGCAACTTATTTCAAACAATGTTGATGCATATGCTCACTTGTTTTGTAGTTCTTTTCTGAAATTTAAAAGCCCTACTCTTTAAGATAACATCAGATGTCAGTAGCTATGGCATGAACACTATATTACTTGTATTATGGTATGCACTGTTTTATTCCGGCCAGATGGTAAGCTCCATACAAAGGCAGAGAAAATTTATACTTAAAATTTCAATTACTGTGCAAATTAAAAGACGGCCAAACTTAAAATTCACACTTGCATACTGGCCTACCTACTTTTTGGCACTAAATTCATAGAAGGCCCTGCTCTATTTCAATTTCACACTAGACTAGCTCTAAAAAAATTCCCATTCAGAAAATCTTTCTACGTTAACTTGACATGGTTAAATCATCATGCAAATTTATATTTAAAAAACATACCTGGGTAAACATAAATCTCTAAAGGCTGAAGAAATTCATCACAAAAACAAGTTAAACACATTAATATATGGAATATCATTTATATTATTTATATTTGTTATGGCAAAGCATTGTGTGATAATTATGATGTCAGATACAAATAACTCGGACACAAAGACCATAAGACATGCAAATAGAATAGTAATAATAACCTGCACAGGCTATGTCGACCTCAGTAAAAACATATTGTATCTTAATTAGCTTCAACTCATTGAGTACAAAGACATGCTTGCCTGTTGATAGTATTGAAAATTATATTTTTTATCAATTGCCTTTATTTTGTCCACAAGGGTTCTTTGACTTTTTGGGTTTATTTAGGAAAAAAGACCAAAATAACCCAAGCGTCAGCCGCAATCCAAGCCATTATTGGGGACGCCGTTTAATAGGGACATCCACTTAATGAGGACGACCTTCTGAGGATGGAAGTTATTCTGTGTATAAAGTCCTCCTCATATTGTTAATCCGCCGTCTAATGGGGACAATGTGCCATTTAATGGGGATGAAGATGAGATAAACTCACATCAGTCATTCATTGTTGAAACACATGTCTTAATGAATAAAAATTTACCTGCGAAGTGCATAAAACAAAGGTGTGATCAACAGAAAAGGCTCCCTGATCCCCACCCCACTTTGGGTATATGTGTCAAAAATTATCCCTTTAATGGGGACATAAAGAACCTGCTGCTTATTGGGGACTATTTCTGAGGCTTGCATTGCATGTATCATTTTAGGTATAGATGTACTTGGAGCAGGGGGAAAGGGGCAGCATTATAACTAGATGATCACACATATTATCTAACGACCCATGTTGGTAAGTTCTCCAATTATTTTTTTTATTTTTTTTTAAAGTTTTTAACATTGCTTACGTCCTTGCTTTTGAACTCTTTACCCAATAATAGGCCACCAAGCATTGCAAGAGGTTGTGGGATTATGTTTAAGGCCCTGGCAAGAAGGATAGATGCTCAGAAAAGTTTGGGGGAGTTCTGATGTAGATGAATGTGACCAATAAGAATGAGTTTGATGTTGGTAATGATTGCAGTGTTCTGGAGAAAAAGCAATAAGCATTTGTAATCCGTTACCACAGGATTTTGAGCGGGCACTTCACACTTCAATTTCACTCCAGTGACAAACACACCTTTTTATGCTTGACTAACAGAATGAGGAGACGAGTGCTGTGAGAGACATGGTAGAATATCTGAATCTTGGCATCTTTTAAATTTGTAACTGCTAGTAGAACATTGACAATAAATGACAATAAATGAAATAAATTACATTATCCCACTATCAGTCTGTCTAGTAGAACATTGACAGGTCCCAAAGAATAGCCCAAAAACGCCTGAATTTTTAATTAAAAGACCAGTGTGCCTTTCATTGGCATAGGAGAGACCAATCATGGTACAGTGACTAACAGTAGTAATAATACTAATGCAGCAGGTAAAACTCTTATGAATGCCTTGGCACGGAATTGCAACATTTACTGAGAAGTGCTGACCAAAGAGTAGGGAGCAAGTCGCATGAGGGAATTCATACATAAACATTCAATTTATTTGTAATAACTTTGATGCTTAAAGACATTTCTGAAAGAAGCTATTCTGCCTTTGATAATATAGTCCAATTGCTAACTTGTCACAGTTACATTTAAGTAAATTCTTTATTGTTTAAAGACAATCAGTGGTTCACTTGTCAGTATGTGCTGAGATGGAATCAGACTGTTGATATTTCTTTTCAGCAAGAGTCGTATCACGGTTCCAATAGAAAAATTAAATGTCATACATTTAAGAAAGAAAGAAAACAAAACAGTGGACACACAGTAACACACACAAATGCATTCTCAAAAACATTTGAAGAGATTCACACAAGGGAAAAAAAACTCTCTTCTCAATTCTAATACAAACTGACTCACCGTCTTGAAACCTTTGTCCCTTTAAAATCAATTTGAGAAATTTAAGAAATACTATGCGTGTGGCAGTTAATGCTTAAATATTTAAGTCTAAAATAATAGTCAAATTAATAATATCTTATAGCTGAAAAAGTAGGCCTTAAACAACAATTTATTATGATTTCCTTTCATCTTTGAATATTATAGCATATGTTTCGTTGTTTTTAATAATAAGATTTTTTTAAAACATATTTCTTAGTTCATGCATGATAAACTTGTTCTCACACACTGATTTTAAAGTTCAATACAATAATACATTATTGTCAGGCTGTTATTTTTTTATACTTTGTCTAATGATCATGCTCCAAAGAAAGGGTATGGTAGAATTGCATGCTTCAATTTCTCTTTTAGTTAATATGTTACGGGATAGAAGTTGTTAGGCATTCATAAACATCTGGTCTGGTCGGAGAGACGATAGTCCTTTACCAATGAGTGAGAGACTAACAAAAGCTAAAAGTGCAGTATAATATTATGATTAATTTCATTGATAATTCATAGGAATGGAAATTATTAATTCATAGTAGAAAGGGTTACTATAACTTCCTAGAGAACAACTCAAACCAGTCAAAATATTTTAAATATAGATTGCACAGAAAATAAGCTACAAGGAAGAGAGGACGGACGGTGAATGGAAATATAGTTTTCATCATTCAGTCAGGGTCTTTTGTTTCTTCTTTTCAAAGATTGAGGAGAAAAAAAGATCAATACTATGAGAAAGATACATAACAATCACAGGAAAAAAAAGTGATCAGTATTATTGGTAGAGTGACGTTGACCATGGATTATATTAATAGAAATCAGTTGGTGAAGGACAGAGGCACAGGTGTGTGTGAGGCTATCATATCTACTTTATTGAAAGGGCAAGAAATCGGCGCGGGAGATACCTTGTCTAGCCTCATCCATTGTGATTAAACCAGTGGGAGACAGGAGCAGGTCACTGTGACCCAGGCTTGGGTCAACTTGCCCCAGTAACGGGTGATGCTCATCAGGCATTTCCATCACCCGGGGAGAGAGTGTGCCAGTGTGGCGGTGGTGTTGAGAGCCCCTTTTGCGTCTGCGCTGAGCGCGTTTTGAGTCTGTTTCACTTTCCCCCCCAGAATTGCGGCTATTCTGACCTTTGACATTGGCTGTGGCCTTGGGGCTTTGATTATTCCCACGTCGCCGAGATGAGACAAAGGACCTGCGATTTCTCTTGGATCCACTGTTTGAAAGGAGAATGTTTAAAAAAATACAATTAATGCATGGGAAAGAATCATAAAATATCACAACATTCTATGGGCATGAATATATTTTTTAATAAACATTCAATCAGTGAAATTCCATGCCTGAAACTTCAAACTGGGGCAATAAAAAAATATCAGTGTCCCGATGACCCAGTTCCCATGTCAATCTGGTTAATTTATGTGGGTAAAAGTTGTTCTAAATGGATATAATATTTGTACTCAATAGTCAAGTTGTTTCTGGATCCGATAAAATATATCACAAACAGTGGCGGCCACCACATTGATGGCGGGTATACAACAGCTGTACCACGATGTGACCAGTAGAGAGGCAATGTGATAAAAATAGAGAATACAATTTTGTTTCCAATTCTTTGCCAAACCAAGTTTTATACATTTACAAGCTTAAAAAACATGAAACACCAATTAATCAGAAAAAAACTTGTGTCAAAAAATTATTTAAGTTTTGTTTTTTAAAAGTTAAAATAAACTGGTGCACAGAATGAAAATGAAACAAACAAAAAAACAAACAGAAAAAGACTTTACAACTTCATTTCTTACTTGATATCTTGACCAGACTTGTCCTTGCCAGATGACTCACGCTTGGCGCCGTTATCGTTGCCAAAAGGCATAGGGTTGAAAATCATGGCTCCCTTCATCGTGGGGGACATGGATGATTCAAAGGTGTCGTTTTGGATGTAGTCAGATGACACACCTGAATACAATGTGTCAGAAAACAGATCTTTCACTTATCCACTCTTTCATTACTGAACAAAGACTTCTCTTCATCTCTCTCTTATTCTTGAACACATTGACAACTACTTCAGTCATCATTTAGCTAACAACAGCACAGATTTTCGTGGACTCAAGTGCAGTAACTCACGAATTGTGTGAACCAGAGGGAGGCTAAGAACTACCGAAGTTATTTCCCTCAAGCAAATGACTTATTGTTCACCAGATAATTTTTTCATCAGTTAAACGCCAAAAAAAACCCCCAAAAAACTGACGTGTGTCTTATTTTGCAATCATATGACCTTTGTCAATCTGGATGAGTTCATGGATCATGTTAATCGTGATGATAAATGCGTCTTGATCAGAATCAGCCAATGACAGAGCTGATTCAGAATTTACTTATCAAATCAATTATCTAAGTCATCAAAAACCATATACATTCTATTCCTCTAAATGTAAAAGAGTTACAGCTAACCTGATGTAGGTGGCCCAGACTTTGTCTGCCTCTGATTACCCTGCGCTGCCAGTCGGGCACCGAGGGACAAATCAACTCCGGCAGAACTCGGCAGGTAGAGCTGCGACTTTCTTGTTGCCAGAGGAATTCGACTTGGTGGGCCATTGCGTTTGTTGACCTTTAGATTATTTCAGAAATAAAAATGATTATAGTTATAGTTATAGACTTGCTGTATGCGTTGTCACAAGGTTGTATACATGATCACTTACACGCTTTAACAATTCTAGGACATTGAGTTGTTCCCTACACTGTTTGCTTTATAAATAATAATAATAATAATAATAACAATAATTATATTTATACAGCGCTTTATGGTAAAAAGGGGGGGGGGAGGGAGAGGAGAAGATGAGTACACATACAATTGTTTACATATAAATTAAGAATAAGCATTTAAACCCTATACACATTGAATAGCTAAAATGGTTTGGATTACTTAACAAAGCAAAAACATTTTTCAAAGAACAAATCAAATACTTCCTCATCAATCTAATTACTAGAATAAAAACCAAATCCATTCCATCCTACCAGATTAACATTTCGGAGTTGTTGGACTTTGTCCTCTTCCCTTGATTTGAGACTGACACACGATTCCCCAGACTTGAAGCTGGCTTGGGACTCCCTTGACTTCAAGGATGCTTCTCCTTCTCTCAGGCGTAGATTGGAATCCATGGGTAGCTCTGAGGCTGTCGTCATGGCGAGAGTGACAGGTAGCGCAGCCATAGTGTTCGGGGTTTTGGATGCAGGACCTGTGTAGTTTGATCGTCGTCGATTGGTCTGAGGTTGGGTAGCAAGGTGAGAGCGGGTGGCTGGGGAAACAATGGAATTACATCGAATTCTTAGTTGTCAAAAATAAAAAGCAAACAAAACAGGTCAGGTCCCAGGCTTACATCTCATCTGTGAAAAAAAATTCTCAATCAACTTAAAAAGATCAAATCAAACATGTATGAACTCAAACTTAACTTTCTTAGAAATCAATGAGTCAATGAGGCTAATGATTAATAAAAACAGGAAATTTGAAAGAGATCTAACCTTCTCTGACAGGCCCAAGCTCCCGTTTGTTGTTGTATCTTGAACCAACATGGTTTGCTTGATGGCTGGAACCAGGGTAAAGTCGGCTTGACACTTCCTGTCCGTGACGGAAACCCCGTGGGCCAACACTCCCATTTCCTCCAGAAGTTGACGATTCATTCAGACTAGATTTTCTTTGTAACGCTTGGGACAGAGGAGATGCCCTGTATGAATAAAAATGGCATTCCTCATTCCTAAAGCAAATTAATTTTAAAATCATCAACATACAACAATAATAAAATAAACTGAGAGATATTTTAATTTGGTGATGACCCAAGAGTAATTCTACACCTCTTCCTTTAATAATTTTTTTTCTTTTTGTAAATGAAGACAAAATATAGAAGGAAATATTGAAAGGATATTTGAGGATATCAAAATACAAAAATATGTAAATCAAACCTAAGTTGAATTTCAATTATATTAAATAAATGTGATAATTGGTTTTTTTAAACGAACAGCATAAGCAGTACTAAAAATGAATAAGAAATTAAAATAATGGTAAATCATCACAAAGGAGCAAAAGGATAAGGGAGGCATTAGAAAATGTAGAACAATAGAAGAAGAACAGAACTGAAAAAAATTCAAAGTAAAAGATGTTTAAAAACAAAACATAAAACAAAAACAAATATTATACACACACCCTTTAGAATTGATATTGCGAATAGAATTATTGCTCCTGGGTACTTTTGGTTGTCCTCGCAATCCCCGCAGATACCGCCTGACGGCTTCCCTCAAGGCATGAAGACTGCTGTGTTCCGACAGTGGGATGCGAGACCATGGGTTGGTGTTGATGATGTCCAGGGCTGCAATGGCTACAGCTTTGCCCACCTGCGTCATGGCAAAATAATAATTTCATGACCCAAATTGATAAAAAGAATGTATCTTAAGCTGATGATATTTTCACATTAACGAAATTCTGAAAAATAAGGAACAGCTTTAAATCAAACAAATTGTTACAAAGCTGAACACAATTTCATTCTTCATAATGCTTAAAAAAAACCCCATCTGTTTCCCAACACCAATTGTCACTGTTGCTTTGAACAAAATTCAATGAGTGTTTCGCACATAGAGTCTTCAGTTTTAAAACAAAAGACAATTGAGCATAAAAAATCAATAATGTCAAATTTTCACTGACTTGACTCCTCTTTCTATGGAAAAAATGCCCTTAAATCAATGATACAGTTGCTCCGGTGAAAAAATAGCTCTTTCTTTATTCACTAGACCTCCTCATTTTAACAGCACGCTCACAGCATCACCATCAAAATGAAAAATATTTCCTAAAAATATTTTTTTTTCTCTAAATATTCACTTAATTTGTGTCCCCACCCACTTTCAGGTCTCTGGGCTGAAATCTCATCTAGCCTTGCCTAGAGTGCATCCCTAACGGACATTCAATGGCTAAACCATGGTGCTGCATTTCTGCAAATCATGTTTCTACATCTTTGTGCATATTGGAATAATGTAATACCTCTTCATAATGCGCCTGATTGTACTTTGGAGGAAATCCTGTGTTAGGGGGAGGGGTAGACCTCCCATCATCCCCATAGGCCGGAGGGACTGGATTCACCATGCGCCCTGTGTTGTAGTTGCACTCAAGTGTGTAGCTGGGTAGATAAAATAAAAAAAAGATAAAGCAGAATAAATAACCAATTATTTTCTAATCGAGTGGACATGATAAAATATCAACTACCAGACCATGGAACCCATATATCATGACTGACATTATTATATATGCTGGGTCAAAAAGCAATGTAGGACAAAAGCAATTTGTTTCTATGACCATAAACCAAGCAATGAATCGATACATAGCTCTCATAATATGATGGCACATCTTCTTTTAATCAAATCACAATGTGGAAGTGCAGCCAAAAATTACACAATACTACTACCACTGCTATCTTATGACATCAGTTTCAAATAAGTATAACTCAGTTTAGAGTCAAATCACCTATAGTTGTATACAATACAAGACCCATATAAATATAACCCAAATTATATTCGTCCAAAATGAAATGGAAAATTGCCTTGGTTACTTTTGTGTCATAAATATTCATGAATCGATACAAAATCCACATGCATGTAGCTGAATGATATTTCTCTCATCCTATGAGGATTGGAACTTGCAAGAAAATGAAAGGATCCAATAGAAGATGATTGAAAACTGACCTGTGGATGATTCCTGTTGCCTTGTAGATGGCGACCCTCCCACTGCCCTCCTTGGACATACCGTCACGTTTGTCTTTAGTATACATGTTTTTCTCAGAAAAGTTGCAGCCCGTGAAGTCAAAGTGAGCAGTGTTCAGGGAGATGAGTCTAGGGTACAGCATGTTCTCAACCTAAGAAGTTCATTCAAACACAGTGTCATATCACAAAGCTTAGAGACATTCATCAGACTAAGAGGATTTCTATACACAGGGAATTGCCTATGTGTACTTACCTCTTAACACGAATTATACACAAAGATTGACAAAGGGAATTCCTATTATTCCACGATAAAGCAGCAGAAATGGGGATTTTCTTTCTTATTCAATTTACATCAGTTCAGTGATAAATTTTCCCATCCCGATTTTGATTCTTTTCCTCCATGATTATATATCTATGTTTCATTTCAAGTGGTTGGCAGGTCTGATGGCTACAACCTTCCATCAACTGACCTCCACTGTATCATCTTGACCATTTAGCACCATGGAGCCGGTGGCACAGTGGTTAAGTGACTCGCCTTTGGTTCGTGAAGTCATGGGTTTAAATCCTGGTGGAAGCACTACCTAACACATGGCTAGAAAGACTCTGCATCAGGAATGAAAGACGAGCAGGTGATGAGCCCACTGCGCCCAAATACCTTTACCAGTAAATTGGACAACAATGTACCATGAGGTCCATACATTTTACCGATAAACATATTGCTGTTACCCCAGTGGTTACTCTTCAGTTACAGGACAACAGTAGTTGGGGTGAGAAGAAATACATAGAAAACACGAACTTTGCTCATACTGGTAATTTAAGGCAAGCCATCAAGCATATATGAGTATGTAAATCAACTTGGTCTTTCTGGACAAAGAAAAGGAAATGTCATTCGTTTTAATTTTATATTCTTATGTATTTTTTAAATAGATTTTCCAGCTCTGTATCAGGCCATAATGTGTACTAGTAGGGCCCAGTCTTGTACTTAACCTGGATACGTTTTAGCTGTGTCCGCGCGTCGATGTCATCTGCCTTGTACATTGTCCTGTGCCAGGCACAGAGCTGGTCCCTACACTGTTTAATTACGTTTCTAAAGGAAACAGCAGATACAAATGTTCATCTATTTTAATTTGTTTACGTGAGCTAGTGGCACTCATACGCGTACAATTGACCTACTTTTGGGTGGACATCGTAGTGTTTCATGTTTCCTTTTATAGGTCGGTATCCTCCAATTCTGACATTAACATAGTTTAATCGAGTCCCCTGTATACCGCAAAAAGCAGTGTAGGGACCAGCAATGTGTCAAGCTCTGAAGGGTGCAGATGGCAAACAGAACGCGGAAGTTGATTTTCTTCAAATTCATAATTGTGACGTCCGCTTTGTTGAATTCTATTTGTACGAAATTGAGTTGAAAGTAGCGTAACAATAATTGAGTTACTGCCCTTTGAATGGGTCCATGTCCTATTATGGCAATAATTTAATTTAGTTAAATCAACATTTACTCTGTTCCTTTCTTTTTGTTTGTTGTTGCTGCTGTTGTTGTTGTTGCTGTTGCTGTTGCTGTTGTTGTTGTTGTTGTTGGTGTTCAGGTTGTTGTGTGAGGGTGGCGTGAAGGAGTGGTTCAATGTTCTGACAAATCTCCATTTGTGGTTGACAAATTCAGGGACCCATCTCAATCCTAATTTGTTTCATTGTTTCCCTCCCCTTTCGCTCCCCTGACCAGGAAGTCTAGCGAACGGTTGTTATTGTTTGTAAATAATAGTGTAAGACATATTCATTTCTCGTTCTCTCTCTCTCGTATTGTCACTTTGTCCGCTTCATGCTAGCTACGAAAACCGGGTTAAGCAACGGATCTGTTGGCGTCAAGGCCTTTAAGGACTTTAACTAAGTAGGGTCATAGGATGACCTCTTGAACGATTCCAAAATGTATAGATGGAGGCCGTAGCACAAATTGGGTAGCCGTTGGTGCAGTGGCTAAGTCATTCAAGGGAAAATTGTACAGCTTCAAAGTTAAAACATAATGTGTGTTTTATGTAGTATGTTTGTTGGATGATGAAGGGGAGACCCGAAACGTTCTTTGTTCTGTGACATGTTTTAACTTTGAAGCTATACCATTTCCCCCCTTGTTTTTTCACACCTTCTATTTTGGATTTTTAGCTTCTGGCAACCCTCATTCCTTAGAATCACGGTGGAAGCACTGGTTTTAATCTCAAGAACTTGATCTCACTTTGTGGCGCTGCACTGTGGCTGACGCCTGGGTTATTCCGGTCAAACCTCGGAATAGAGCCGAAGGGACAAATTACAAATTACCCCCTGGAATGAATAAAGGGAATTTATTATATATTTATTTATTTATTATCAAATCACGTTGGATACGATAGGCTTGAAACGCGGGTGAATCCGTTCAATACAGTAGAACCCCATGATAATAAATACATGGCTAGATTGATCTGCAAGCAAATCATGTTGACACGCACCCACATGTCACTGTGATTTAACATTCGCCCTCTGCCTTGAATCCCCCTCCCCCTTTCACCCTGCTAAATAGACACGAGTTATGATTCAAATTTATCACTTCCCTATGATGTGTGTGTGTGTGTGAGTGCCTGTGTGTGAGTGTCTGTGTGTGTGTGTGTGTGTGTGTGTGTGTGTGAGTGTGTGTGGGCATATTAATCTGATTAATTATTGTTTTGGTTTGTTTGCTTTGATTTTATAATCAAGATTTTAGGCAAGCAGGGGATCAGCCCACTATGCCAACAAACCTTGTTTGGCACAAGAAGCAATAATATTACTCATATCAGAACCAGACAACATGGCATTGTATTGTAGCCTCAGGTATTCGTCTGACAGCTATAGAAACTGTGGACATTTTACCAAAGAGGCAATAATATAACATACTATTTACTATAATATACTAATAATTTGACTTGACATGACTTGCCAATCTTGTATCATCCCCTCCAGGTTTACTTTGTCACGAATTCCACTTATCGCTCTCGACTCCAGCAGTACTGGCACCGGAAGTTCGACTTGTCAAAGTCCAACGATCAAAAGACCACCAAAGCGACAACGACGGATCACCTTGACCGCTATTTTAAGATGAGCCAGTGTAGCTCTGGTACTCACATCCCCATGACAAATCCCCCAGCGTCGGTCATTCCTCTCGTCCCACTCTGTGTCCAGACAGTAACCAGCGTCATCGTCTACAGTGCCAGGGAGTCCCAGTCCAAGAATCACAAGACTTTGTTGCTTTTGCCCCAGGACGAACTGCTGACCGGTGATATCCTCATTTGACCGGAGTGGTCATCGGTCAGGTGAGGTGCTCTATCTTCGTTTCTGACTGGACAGGACACTTGTGTATATATTATTGTTGTTATACCACAGGCACTGCCAGACAATGTGCTTTCATCGGAGTATGGGAATTACCCGGATGTTTTTGTATATCATGATGGATTTAACCTTGAAACATCGGAGATTTTGACACTCGTCAACAAATGGAGATTACTTTTTACATGTTCATGTTTCCAATTTGCTCATTTTCAATTTAAGTATTTGATGATTATGACGAGTGGTCAGCATTTGAATTAATGTGGTAT